>JAKUCV010006075.1:0-43621 GCA_028386065.3 Turnera subulata
AGTCTTTAAGTCTTCCGCTGTGCATGTCTTTATTTATGTTGGGCCATTGGGCCGTATTGAGTTATTTTTGATGTTATCATTATGGCCCGTTGGGCCGAGTTATGGTGATATACACTGTATGCTGGGCCTTGATTGGCCGGGTCGTCACAGTTCCGGCACGTGTTTACTGTGTACGGTAAATACGGGTCGGGGCGTTTCATGCATTGTCTTCCCAACCATTTTCCATCAACTCCTTCGTTGTAAAGATTAATCAAAGCCTGAAATCCACTACTATCTTTGATGGTTAACTTTGCAATGGCATAAGCGTAATGTCTAAAGTAGAAGTAAGACGTTGTTGATGAAGCATACTTTAGGAATCGTAGGCCATAGGATTTATCATTGGCATTGAAGAAGAAATGAACCCCCAACATTATGTTTGCATTCTGCCAGCCTATGTTACTCAACCTGTTTAAAAATTTTACCCCATAAAGATTTGTCATCAGTTTTGGTACCCTCCTGCATAGTAAATCTACATGAAGGTACTCTAAAACTTCTTCATCCAAACATAGTTCGTGGAACTGCTTACAACTGCAGGACAATCGTGAAGTTGAAATCATGAGAATTGGTCAGTAATACATTGTTTTAAAAATAGGAACCTGCATATCATATTTGGCTAATTTATAATAAGACCTATCAAACTAAATCATACCTTTGTCGTATTGTTCCAAAACTTTTATCACATGCAGCAACTGCAAAGCATATGATTTGCATCACGATCGCTTCTGGTGGTCTGTTGAAATGGTTAACTTTAGAGCTTGTTTCCGCTTGATCTACTGCCATTTTTCTTTTCTTTGCACTGCAGGTTTGGAACAGAGAAGTCATGAATAAAAGCACGGTAACTAAAGTGTATAACACAGCTTTTGAAAGAAAGTTTTGGAGGTGCACAATCATGTTTTTTGTGTATTTATACTTGATATATCATTACTGTGCTTCTCTTTGTTTATTATGTAAATCATTACAATTATCACCATAAATATTGTCTGTAACTGTCAAAGACTATGTGAGTATATCAACATGGTGGAAGGAGTAATCATGTAACGCTAGATAGGTCCCTTCGTTCTTACTTGCAATAAAAGCTACCACTATTAAGCAAATTATTATTTCATTTACTGCAAGATAGGTTGAAAGTCATTTCAACTATTCTGGTTTGATTCCAAAAGATCTGTATTTGAAAAGGTATGTAATGTTTGCCTATTAATATACAAAATAGATTATTGTATGTCTCCATTACCATGCATTTTAATTTTGCTATCATTATCTCTATTGTTTAATGTTGTATCTGATGTTTTGGATCATTTTTCTTTATGAAATATTGTTAATTAATGACACAATAGTGTATCATGGACATGTAGAATTCTGGATTAAAAAATTGCAAGTAGTATTAATACTCAAATCAGATTAGGGCACCGTGTTTATTAATTTTGCCATCCTCAGGGAAAGGCATTCGATATAATTTTGTTTTTCCTGTGTGATCTCTAACATTCATTCAATTGAAAAAATCCATAGGTAGAGCATGAGCTAAATCCACATGAAAAAGGCGATGAGCTTGATCTGTTGTTTCATTTAGTGTTTTCTGTGCTTTTTAACTACTGCTACTCATTTTGTTTTTCCTTTTTGACGTTTTAATATTAATGAAGCATGTGATTTCTCAATTTCGATCATTTCTTTTCACAGATTTGCCATTGTCAGCTTATTGACATGTTCTTTAAGGCATATCCAATTGGAGGTAATCCTACTAATTAATGGGTGCAGCTAATATTTACATACACAGACAGCAAAAAAAAACGTGGCATCACCTCATCACATGTAGTAGTAATCTCTGACATGGAACTGGGAAAAATGTGGAAATTTGTTAAAAGGGATACAATGGTAAGCAACTGCTGCTGCTATTTGACTGTTGGTTTAAATCACAGCATTTAATTATAACTGTTTGAACAACAGCTGCAAAGGTTAACAAATGTTTTCCAAACACTTCCCAAAGTCAATTCTTCTCTTGGCGGCAGCAAATAGTATAGACTCCTGCAAACCTTTCAAGTTTGGCCACAAACCCTTTGCATATCCTTGCTAATACTCGGTAAGTAATGATCAAGCTTAGCCTAATTGTAACTGTTTCTAACATATTCTATCGAGGTATATTATATTACTTCTTTGCACATGTTTGCATTCAACCTTTAACATATAGTTTTGATTCTTTGAATATCCTTGCTAATACTCGGTAAGTAATGATCAAGCTTAATCTGTTTGTAAATGTTTCTACCATATTTCATTTAGGTATATTAGATTACTTCTTTGCATATGCTTGCATTCAACGTTTAACATATAGTTTTGATGGGCTCTACACATTCGTTAACAACAGAAACTTATTATGCGTTTTCAGAAAACATACAGACGGATGAAATGGGTTCAACCCAATACAATAGATTCTTAACACCTTGGTTCACTGCTTTTCCAAACACAACTTCTGTTTTTTCTTGCTTTCGGGTTTTGATGATGTTGATTCCTTAACAGTCTCTGTAGCATCCTTTGCATTTCCAAACAACGCTTTCGGGTTTTGATGATGTTGATTCCTTAACAGTCTCTGTAGCATCCTTTGCATTTCCAAACAACTCCAAATTAGGACCAGCTCGTTTACAACCATCCTGAAAAAATATTAGGCAAAAGTTCGTCACTAACGATCCCTTTTGAATGGCAGCCCTTAATTGCAATCAATATCCGACACATACCTGCACCTCTTCCTGAATGAATATTTTGGAGACAGAAAGGTATTGCCAACCATACTTGATATTGTAGGGTGTAATTTTAATTTGGAAAATTACGTTTCTTTGTAACATTTCTTCAATCTGGGAAGGTATTTCTTGCGATTCTCCGTTGGTGCGGTCCAATAACTCCATAGCACTCATTTTTATGAGTTGCTGAACTTCTCGATCAAATAAAGTCAAGGTCAGTTCACCGGTTTGGTCTTCTACCATGATTTCCACCTTGTATCTAGACGCAGATCAAAACATTATTAGTCAACATTAGACTTTCAAAACAGTTTTATGGAGCTTAACATTGCATATTTCCCAAAAAATACTCTAACCTTACTGCAGGAATGTTCCATTTTGAAGAGCATGAAAGACAAAACTTTGCTGAATCTTGTTGGTCTATTTTTTTCCAACAATTAGGGCATGCAAAGTAGCACCACCCATGGCGGTTGTGTAACTCCTTGATTTTGCCATCCAAGGTAACCCTGATCTCTTTAAATCCATCTTCGTCATATTCAGACTTTTCCATCTCCAAAATCTCTGTAACTGTTTTCCGGTTTTCAGACTTTTGTTCCTCAACAGAAGCATGTTGTGAACTATGCTTTTGTAACAAAGATATGGCATCTTTTTCGTCACAACTATTTGGGGACAACATGGAATAATGTCAGACCATTAGTATATGCATTATAGATAATTACACCAAACGTTTTACCTTTCCAATAATTTCTTGATTTCTGGTATATCAGGGTTAAGGTACACTTTAGTAGCATGGGTTGAAGATAGAGTATATTCTCCTGAAATCCAATTTGAAAGAAGTGTGAAATGCATATTTAGTATAACAGATGCTTAGAATAATTAGAGGCTTACTTAAGAACATCTTGCTGAGCAAGGAAGTTAATGCTAGCACCATAGGCCCTTTGGAGTTATGCACTAAGTCCTCTGAAATCAAATCAGCCTGTTGGCCCCATAAAGTCACTTCAAATTTCTGTCCCCTACACAGTAACATAATGTTATGATATATTCAAAGGCAGAATGAATCAAAAAGAGGGCCATAAATTATGGCATTCAGCCTGCATTCACCCGCTTAATGTCATCATGAGATTTCGTTTTTGCATTAGACCTCTACGTGTCTGGATTGGTTCGAGAGGGCCAATAGAAGTTAGCAGCCCGACAATATCTACAAATAGAAGAACAAAGATATTAAACAATTAAACTCTGTCTTAGTCATAGCCAAATTAATAGAACTTTGTTTCTTAAAGACTTCAATGGATTCAGTAGTACCAGAAAGGTAGGTAGTGGTGTTACATCTGTCAATTATCAATTCAGCATCAACGAACTGGAACATAAGTAGTGGTATACGATCTATGCCACAATCAATACTCTCCACCTTTGTAAAAGCAAAAAATTGAAGCTTCTTTTCATGGCTAACTGGTCTGTATTGGCTAGTTTCAAACAGAACCCGAAATTTGCTGATGCGATATGCCATTCCCTCCTGAAATTTGGTGCGGAATCGTTGTACTTGCATCTTGTTTGCTATAGCATGCATCATGGTGCCCTATACCAAAAAAGCAAGTTCATATAGCAAAACAGTAATTGTTAACTCATGGTTGGTGCCAAAACTAAGAAACATGGCGCTTTGCATACCTCTTCATCTCCTAGAATTACATCAAGGCTTATCACTTGATCCTGCACTTTATAATTAATTGATTCCCACAATCTGATTATTCGGACCTCAATGCTCCATGTTTCCTTAACAGGAGTCAGCTCGCGAAGCTGGCTGATGGCCATTTGTGTCTGCAAAAAAATTGGGGAGGTGCAGGTATGTGTGTTGAGCTTTTGAAACATCATCATATGATTCAATTATTGGGTTCAAATAAAATCATTCCAAGACTCTTATGATCAATGCTTGAAAAGGGGGCCCGAAAGTTAGCCAACAACACACTACCGTATGGAGTTTACCAAAGGCAGATCTGATCTTGGCAGCAGCAAGCCAAAACACAGCAACGTGCAAAAAGAAGACAGACCACCTGCATCAAGGCAAACACAAAAACCATGGTAAGTAAACTCTTGCATTTTTGTACTCAAGTTTGGCCTCAAACACTGCATTCATACAAACTGACCAGAAAGCTTACGCGTAATTTGTGGAACAAAACAGCACAGATTGCTTCACATTATATACTCCAGACCCCTTGGATGGCTTGCCACATCAATATCCATCAATGGCCTTAAACAGCAATGAGACTCTTCACTTTCCAGGAGCTCGAACCTTGATTCCACCACACAACCGAAGGGGCTTCAATTGAATGTTCAAATTATTTCAGACTCTTGCATTGATGCATATACTTACAGCTAATTTCCGTTTCAGAAATCATACATTACTGTCATACATGGGATGTTTGGAAATAATCATAAGTCTAATGTCAGTTACAATGTCTAATATCAGTTACAATCTAGTTTTGTATGGAGGCATTTGTTGGTAATGCAAATGGAAGCTTGCCACGTGGCAGCTCCACAATTGCCGGGTGTCCTCATCATGTTGAGGTCCCTGCTTTAATATAATATAATAGATAGATGGCTTTCCCTCCCTATTGTGTGCCGAATCGAAATTTCTCGTGCAATTTACGAACTAAAAAAGTGAAACTGTTAGAACCCAACAAAATACTTTATACTGATGATGAAGTGTTCAGTAATAATAAGGGGTTGAGAGATTGGGAAGAACAAAATATGTTTCAGTATATAATACCAGAGCGGCCTACACATATCCCTGTGCTCTGACCAGGTACCAAATAATTCTCCTCCTATATATATTTCCGGTAGACCATCTTTTTCCTTCTTTTCCTAATTTTTACATTGGTGCTAGTACTCGTTGTAAGATAAGAAAAAAAAAGTCATATGATTTGATTTGTGTTGAAAATCTTGTCCATCAAATTATATGATGATCATTGATTTATATCATCATACCTTATTTTATTTAGCTCTTTCTGCCTCATTGCTTGTTTTTATGGATGTTGCCTGGCTTTTGTGTATGGTATGCAGAAAAATAGGGATGAACTCTTCGCTTATAAAATTGAAGAGCTTGAACGACAAATCCTTGGCGCCAATGATGATATGGATACAGCTGAATCGTCTCTTTCTTGGTCTTGAGTAACTCTGTGGAGCAAAGCAGCTATTATAATTAATGCAGAGTTAGTCAGCATGATTCTCTCGTGGATTTATGTTGGTTTCTCTATATCCAAAATCAAGGTCAATCGATAAGGGATTGCTTAGTGCAACAGTATGTTTTACTACGTTCCTTATCTTTCTTCCTCTGTGACCTGACGTATTCCCTGAACATGAACTAGTATGTTCTCGCAGACCCAACAAGTTAATATGTCGCTTTCATTATGTCCCCAGCCTTAGCTTTTGAATAGGCAAGATTCCATATGAGAAAAGCGGTAATTGTCGATTTTGAGCTCCATATAATCCTGTATGATTAATGATCAGGTAGTAGATATACAGAATGCATAAGAAGTTTACTTGCAAGATCCTGCAGATGCAGTTACCTGCATTAAGCACATCGCAAGCAAGATTTGTAGTAGAGTGGTAGAGATTAGCTGGTGAAAAACTTAATCTCTTTGGGAGGAACAGGCAGCACCATGCTCCAAATCCAAAAAACAAGGAAAACAATTGGCAAGGGGAGCAGAGAAATAAGAAACCCCCTATGGCAAAGTTAAAGAAAAAAAAAATGCCAAAAGGATTGATTTTAAAGGATTCGTTTCAAACTTGGGTTTATAAAAAGGTAAGTTAACACGTGTTTGTATTTTTGGACTTTAGACCAAAAATAATATTGGATTATTAGTCTAGCCCGAGTTAGATGACGAAATGTAACGTCTAGAGTAGCTCGGTTTGTATAGGGTCGGGCCAGGTTTAATCACATTGGTTTCCATTAATTGTTAAGGCATTAATTTATTCAGACGTTGCTTGACACCAAACTTGGCGTTTAGCTGCCTCTGAGGAAATGTTGTAGGGACAAAAGAGAATGAGTTGCGAACATGGTTTTCCTCTTGATTTTTAAATGACCAATTTCTGATCTTGTAGCTGTAGAACGAGCTTGAGCTTTTGTATTCGACCTGTGGGTAATTAAATGTGGACATGGAAGGTGACCACATTTAAAAATATATATCACACCACACATATATAGATTACAATTATACAACCTATATATTATAAAGTATTGATATGAAATCAAATATAGCATAACATGATCTTTATTGACTGGTATTGTTTTAGTACAATGGATGGATTGAGTACGAAGAATAGAGATCGGGAGAGAGGGGAGAGCCGAGAGAGAGAGAGTGACCGGGTGGGAGAATGGACCAAAGTCCCCTTCCCTTTGACATTTTCTATCTATATATAGTACGAGACAAATGAGATTATATGGTCCACGTGTCACACTGTTATAGGTCGTAGGTGGATTTCCTTTGGATAAGCTCGGTTCCCCCGGATAAGCCGATGTAGAGGGCCTCTCGGGCCTCCAGGTTCTAGGCCTCGTCCATAGGCCCGGGTCAAGAGTACTTAGCCACGGATCCTTGTCATCCAAGTCCACATGTTGTGGGATGTCCAGAGGTCCTGATTTCGGGGGCCTCATTCACGATCTTGGGCCTTATACGTCTTTGGGCCCGGCCTCGGTTATTATCCATTGGGCCTGTTCACGGGCATAGGCCCATTTATATCAAGTATGAATTAAAAGAAAAAGAAAAGAGGAATGCCCTGCCATAATAAAAATATGCTTTTGTATTGTTGTATGGAGTTTATGGAGAGCATGCAAAGCTACATTTCTTCTTTTGCCCAAAAAGGATAGTTGTACTGATTTGAGATCATCAAAATAAATCAAAAAGATATAACAGGTCAAAAGGGTGCAAAAAAGCCCTCATGTATCATCAAACATCAACCAACAGCTTCTGTCGGGGCAGGAGGAGGCGGGAAAATCAATATCCCGCGTTTTCCATAACCAAAAAGAAAAAATGGGAAACTTGAGAATTTTTTTTTTTTTGTCTAAACCAAAAGATTAGTGGATGAGAGATTAGGAGTAGTAATTATGTTGTTGAGATTTTACCGCCTCAAGAATTAATGCAGAGATCATCACGACGTGGTGAAAATCTTGTGTTGCTTAAAATGGTAGTACTACATGGAATATTTTTGAGGAGGAGGAGGGAAAGCAGGAAGTAATAGTACGTAGTAGTCGGTGCACGCCGCTGGATCGTTGGATCTGAAAGATCTCTCAATTAATAATTTGCTTTGATAATAATAATAACAATCGACTTTTTTGGAAAGGAGGTGGTAGTGGGGTCAGCGTCAATGACTCACTCAATAGTCTTTGTTTTCCTTACATTTATTATATTCTCACGATTTGTCTAATTAGAAAGAAAGAGTCTCTCTTTAAAAAGGAGGGAGATCACCATTAAACAAAACAAAACAAAAGAGGCATCTATTTCTTAAGAACGAAGTTTATAGGTAGGTATAGTAGAGAGGGAGAGGGAGGGGTCAAATGTGTCCAACTTGCAGTTCGGGTTCTTGGGATACAGCACTCTCCCAGTGAGGACTGAAAGCAAATCACAGACAAGTACAGGTAAGTAAATAGTATGACCCCATCCTCCCCCATCTCCAATTCTCCCACCATCAATTTTCTGGGCCATTCTTCTTCTTTATTATTTCTAATTTCCAACCAACCATGCTAACTTTTCTGTAAAATAATCGCGAACCCCAATTATACAGAAAAGAAATACCGTATCATCATCTCACGAATCCCTTAGGCAGAGAAACACAACGTGGATACGGGATGAGAAGCCAAACAAAAAAAAAAAAAAGAAACACAAAGAATTATGACTGTAGTGCTGTGTGTTTGACATGGTGTAGTATTTAGTAACCTTTTATAATTGATTTATATTGTTTGATCAAGATCAAAGCATTATTTTTTGTTTCCCAAAAATGGGTGATTCTGAGTTTCATAAATCCCTGCTGTCAATTGTTGATCACAGTCTGTATATTGTTTAGTTGATTTTTGTAAACATTTTGTTCTGTTGTATTTCTTGTAGCAACTAATTTGCTCGTAATTAAAAAGCATGGCTGTGAAACTAACAAATAATACGATGTATTGGTTTGATTCCTGGGCAACACTTTGAGGTAATAGAGGAATCCATCATGTTAGGAGAAATTAGAACCGCATTGTTAGAACTTAGAAGCTTGCTTCTTCTTCTTGGTTGTAGTAATATTTACCACAAAATCTGAAATTCTGCTCAGGGAATTACATCTTTTATGGGTTAGGTAGGCCAAACTTTGACATTAATAGCAGGTTGTAATGGCGTTAGTCATTTCTTTTTTTTTTGTTTTTGGTTTTTTTGGGTCCGGGATTTGTGGTGCGTGATTTCGGTGTGTTATGGGACATATCAGAGAAATACTAAACACGAAACAAAGAAGACTAAAAATATTTCTCCAGGAAAAAAAAAAAAAACAAAACAGAAGCACATGGCCCCTACGTGCCGTATGTCCTAACTCCTAAACACCAAAGCTTTTCGTAAGAAACAAAAAAAAAAAAAGGGAGGGGGGGGGGGGGGGGGGGGGGGGGGGGGGGAACAGAATAGGACAGGAAAACTGGACTCTCCCTCCCCGCTACTCCCCCTAGTCCAAGACTCCAAGTAAGTAGATGGCAGGGAACAGAAGCGTTCTGTTCTACCGTTTGATGATGGAAAAGCGCGGGGGTTTCAGTTGCCACGTCAGCCACTCACGTTAATTAGCACGAGGTGCGTGTTTTCCGTTAGTTAGGGGGGGGGGGGGGTAAAATCTTGTGTGAGAGTGACATTCCTACGTCCCTGCGTTTTCTGTTCTCTTCCTCTCTCTCTCTCTCTCTCTCTAATTAATTAGTATTATTATAACGCAAAAAGCGAGCAAAGCTGGCATGGCAAACCGCTGTCATCCTTTTTTTCCCACCAAAAAAAAGGACTCACTTCTTATTAGGCAAAAAAAAAAAAAAAAAATCTTGATCCCCCGCGCCTCAAAGCAAATAATTAAAAAACGAAACCGAAAAGTAAAGAATCCAGAAAGGAAGAAAAGGGTCGGCTGAATGTGAAAAAAAAAAAAAAAACGAAAGAAGAAAATATATACAAGAGCGGAAGAAGCATGATGAAACCTTTATTATATAGTAGCATTTAGTAGGGAAGAGAAGAAAAAATACACAACCAAACAAACAAACAGACAACACTCTTTCTTCCTTGCTTGCTCTCTCTCGCTCTCTCTCTCTCCCACTTTACCAGTTTAACTGGTTAGTTCTTTTCTTTTCACTCTGTTCCATCAAATCTTAGCGGTAATGGAGTTTCTGTGTTCTTTTTTTTTTGTTTTGGACGATGTTAGAGTGCGGTGAATTATGTTGGTGAATATGGTGCTACTTTGGGTTTCGTGATTACGCATTTGTTTGCTCCCAATTTTCTAGTAGTTGCAGGTTCTTAGGATACATAATATGAATGAGATTTTTGCTCTATCTAGTTTCTTGCTAAGTTAGGCTAAGTTAATTGCATTCACTCTCTGTGATCCATCATCGTCAATTGTTTGAATTCAATTGGTTTTCTCTGCTGTTTGGATTGTTTTGTTTAGGTGAAACGAAAATTCAAGACAATGTATGCGGATAGATGGATTCGGGAGGTAAACCCCAAATACAGGATTCCAGTCTTGTTCTTATGCCTCTTTTTTTTTCTTCTTTTTTTTTTAAAAAAAAAGTAATTATAATGTTGTTGATGTTGCTACTTACTTAATAGGAAGGGTGTACCAAGGCAAGAGATGTATTCAATTCTGTTTCTAATACAACCAGCGTGGGCCTTGCTTCTGCATTGCCTTCTGGTGCCAAATTCCAGAACGGGCACTTGACAGCAGATGCAGTTCCAGTCTCCAGAGTTCTGCCGGTGAGGGGAAACTATGGCCGCTCAGGCTCAGACATGGCTACGTCTTCAGACTCTGAGGACGATACCTATGGGGCCCGATACTCACTTGAAACATCTCCCCAAGATGATAGGATCCCCAGTGCTTCAGTTCACACAAGTGGTCGTTATGGTTATACCAGAAATCATGAGCCCTTTCTGCAGAAGAAAGGAATTGCTGATTGGAGATTTCAAAGTGGCATTGTAGAAGAGGTACTTTCCTGCTCTGCTGCTATTCTATATCACTGCTATTTTAAACATACTGTGGCCCTGGAACAATGCAATCTTCTCAGTGTTCCAAATTCCTGGCAATAACTGTAGAACATTAAATGTACTAAAGACAATGGCAGGGAGGACTTCTTTTTATGTAATAAAGACTGTCAATTAGGTGTTTCGAGTGCGACATGCAATCTCATAAAACCTTTGAATTGCCAATCACGGTGCTACCCTGAAGAAGTCATATTTAATTGCTTTCTTGTACATGTCTGTGTTTTGTGGCTGTCATGTATTCCATATAAATGCGTTGATGGATTATCAATTGATATCTCCTCTCAACTAATATACATCAATTTGTGTATTTATGTGGCTCAACATTTTTTCTTGTTTTGCTGACCGTGTAAATATGGATAAGATGAAAATGATCACCTGATACTCTTCTTGTGTTGCATTCTTTTGGTGGATTATACTTGCAGGGTTTCCTTGACAGAAGGATGCAGGATGGAAAGACGCCTCATAAACAGGTGCCTAGTGCACCTCCTCTTGGTTCTAGTGCAGCAATGGACCGAGTGGTTGAGAGACCAAATGCTTCAAAACAGACATATTTTGGCAACACTGTGCTGGATGAAACTGGCAGTGGGATCCGGGATCCATCTGAAAGGTTTGTCTAGATGTTTTGAAATCTGTGTTTCCCCTTTAGTATGCGGATAGGTTAGTAAAGCGTGGGTAATATCTGCTATGCATTACAGGGTTGGCAAAGATGTGAATGCGTCTGCAAATTCTGTAACTGCTCGCTTGCCCGTATTTCATGCCAGGTTAGTTTATGTAGCTGAATATTGATAGCCATTTTTTGACCATTGATTTTATATCTTCTGCTTGTAATTCTGGCATAGTTTTTTTCTTCAGTCCTCTCAAATACAGTAGTTGCCATTTCTTATCACTATATAGCCATCCCATTAGTTTCTAAGCTAATTCTTCCAGTGTCGTTCTTTTCATTTTAATTCAGCTTACAAGGTCCATGGTCAGCTGTGATTGCGTACGAAGCATGTGTTCGCTTATGTTTTCGTTTGTGGGACATGGATCGCAAGGAGGAAGCCCGAGTTTTTCTGAATAATGAATATACTGTGTTGCGCGATGCATTTTGGTGGGTGGATATTTTCTCCTTTGTTTCCTCTTTATCCTGTATTCTCATTCACTTATTGTTGTTTATGTTTGTTTGCTGCATTTTACTTCATGGTTAAATGTATAGCTATTTCCTAGTATACCTAAGAATATAAATTAGGGGCTAACTGGCTGAAAGTTGTTCTTGTTGTAGCACCTTTTTTGATTTTCTTAACTGCCTCGCTTAGTCCCCATGGAGTGAGAAGCATTTAACCAATAGTTGGCAATGGGCAGTGGAAGAAAGAATTCTCCATGAGCTTTTTTTTTTTTTTTGAGTCAAGCTAGTAATCTCATCATTGGTCTTGTCTGGAGAGATGTCCTCACTATTGTGATTACTGTATATAACAATACTCTTTTCATAAAAACCTGAAATTGGACATTCTTTCTTAATTTTTAAGAAGGCAAAAACTTTTCCTGTTTAGTTTTCTTGTCTTTGAGAGGTCTGCAACGTTAGAAATGCTAATGAATGTAGTGTAACTAAAAGGCTAAAGGTTCTTGTATTACCTAAACATGTAGTTATTAGAAATTTTCTCATATGCTATGTTAGATAATTTGTTCAAGAATACCTGTTGTCTAACTATTCCTTCCGTGAAACTAACAGTTTACATCAAGTATTATTGCAACCTGAGGAAGAACTTTTGTCAAAGAGATCTTCGGATTCGGTGAATGGGGCAGTCGCTCCAAAATCGAAAAAAAACATTAGCAGAATGAAAGTGCAAGGTATGATCATGTCCGCTTAAGAGTTTGCATTGCAAAGACTTTACAATGTGTCTGAACATTTCATCATTGCACAGTGCGCAAAGTGAAGATGGGTTTAGACCCTCCTCCTGGTTGCAGTTTTTCGTATCTGGAACCGGCTGTGGTAAAACTTGAACCCGTTCGTCAACGCTTCTCAAATCTAAATTCAGCTCTATTTGCTGGATGGCAAGCTGCGCGAAGGGTTCGTGTCAACCCTCATATTCCTCCGGGTGCATCCTTTTCTAAACAAAGCTTGGCATACACACGTGCAAGCATTCAGTATATGAAACAGTTCTCTACACAATTTAGAAATGGCATGATTACTTTGCACAATAGTCCCTTATCATATGATGTGGTGCCAGGTATGCAAACCTAGCCTATCTAGTCTAGTTGTTTTTATGTATAGAACTGAAACCAGGCATACAGTGTTCCTTCTCATCTTACATAACAATGAGCATCAAGCAACAAGCATAATTTCGTTACCTTATCTGATCTATCAATTTGACAAGGTTGGGAACTGTAATTTTATGGCATGTCTGCCTATCCATAAGGTTTGATGATCGTGAACCTTTTATTAAGTGTTTCCAATCTCAAGGCGAGTACCATGTAAATGGAAAATCTGCATTGGTAGTTTAAATTACTGATAATGAAAACTTTAGTGTTTGCACTTGTACTGTTGAGACTTGATAAGTGACATTGCACAATGATTTGTCATAGAAAAGGATCCTCATGGTTAACTATTTTTATCAGTTCTTTGTTGTTTGTTCTATAATTTTGTTGCGACGAACGCTGGTCATGTGTTAATTTTTCTGTTCTCGTCTTGCCAATTTTTTGGCCTACGCAGAAGATACAGGTTGTTTAATTAGCATAGGTTGTGCACAGAGATATGGAATTGGTTGTATAGCACGTTCTCTACTTCATTTTCTTAGTCCATGCTCGACCTTATACAAGCTTTGCACTTTTTGAATGAATTCAATGACCTGTTTTTACCAGAAACACATGCCTGCTTACTGAGGTTGAAAAGTTCATCAGAACACGACATTGTTAGAATGCAACCAGGATCCGGCGAGGCTTACGTGTTGTATGCAGCTTTTTCTCAGTTTCTGTGTTCTTTACAAGTTGGTTATTGCTTATTCGCCAACATTGATGCTCATTTCTCTGTCGTTCCATTGCAGCTTTCCGGACAACCATAGTGACGATTTGATTATTGAAGTTCAAGATTCAAAGGGACAACATTGTGGTCGTGTCCTTGCTCAAGTGGCCTCTATTGCTGATGACCCGGTAATCCTTACTTTCTAGAATTGCCATCATGTTAGAAAGATAGGTAGAATGCTTAAAGCTCTTATTGAGGTTAACTGCAGAGTGACAAAATTCGGTGGTGGCCCATCTACCGTGAGCCAGAACATGAACTCGTTGGCCGAATACAGTTGTATATAAACTATTCAACTGCTCCCGACGAAAACAATAATCCTAAGGTAGTCTTAACATCTTTCTTACAACTATGTTTAGTTCTTTTGCAGCTCTTTAATGAGGTATTCTGCTTATTTTGTGTTTGTTTCCAGTGTGGTATCGTTGCAGAAACTGTGGCATATGACTTTGTTTTAGAAGTTGCTATGAAAGCTCAAAATTTTCAGCAAAGAAATTTACTGCTTCATGGGCCATGGAAATGGTTAGTCGCAGAGTTTGCCACTTATTATGGGTTATCAGATGCATACATCAAATTGAGGTATTGTAAAAATAATAAGCTTATATATATATTTTTTTATTTTATTATGAATTGAACTTCTTACCAGAAACGGAGATTTAACTGCACATTTATTTCAAGTCAAAAGACAAGAGAATCTGCAAATCGATTGTCTAATTTCTAATGGTGCTTGCAGATATCTTTCCTACATCATGGATGTTGCAACACCAACTAAAGACTGTCTTGATTTAGTATATGATTTGTTATTACCTGTACTAAGGAAGGGCAATCGAAAGAGCGTATTAAGCTATCAAGAGGTATGATTCAGGCGTAACTGCATTCTTAATCCCAAAGTTTGCAGATGTTTTTCTTTCTTCTATTTTTATATCTGTTTGATTTGGGTGGACTAGTTCATATTCGTTGCATACCCACCGATTTATTCAATATCCAAAGGAAAGTATGACTCTAGATATGTATTGTTACATGAGAAAAAAATGTTTCAGACTCAAAACACTTTTCTTCCCCTTTTTAATCTAGTTGATATAGTGGTTGGGCGGATATAACCAGAATGCTTCTCCTGTAATTCATGAACTCCTAAATTTGATGAGCACTTGTCTATTTTGCAGCTGGGTTTTTCCAATTCAATTGTTGCATAGTTTTTTTTGGTTTTGACTTCATATGTATAAGGCCGATACTTTATACTAATAAAAAACTGTGGGGGTGTACGCTTTTTTTCCGCTATGTGCAGGATGAAAGCGAAAAATGGATGAGAAAATATTTCACCTATCAATTATTGTGTTTGTTGGAGATTATCTATAATTCTCTTGGAAAGATAAAAAAGAATTAATTTCTAAAGCTACTTTACATGTTACACAGAATCGCATCCTTAGTGAGGTTGAGGATCAAATCCAGGAAACTCTATCTTTGACTTTTGAGAACTACAAGTCACTAGATGAATCATTACTATCTGGTGTAGCGGATGTGTTTGTTCCTGCCACTGGATTGGCTGCTCCTGCTTTGGAACCTGCTGTTAAGTTATATGGTCTTCTGCACGATGTATTGCTTCCTGAGCTACAGTTGAAATTCTGCAAATATTTTCAGGTACGAAACCTTTTCTTAATTTCTCACATTTATTTTTAATTTTTTTAATTCTTCATACTAAGTGCTTAGCAACATGTTAGGCTGCTGCAAGAAAGAGATCAAGATGGCATATGACAGAGATTGATGAAATTATAAACAGTAACGAGGGAACATTGGTGGATACTGTGGCTCTAAGGACTTATTATCAAAAAATGAAGTCTTTAATTTTGAGAATTAGGAATGAAATTCTTACTGACATTGAAATCCAGAACCAGAACATACTTCTCAGGTAAATATAACCCATCTGTTCAGGACCAGTGTTCACTTTAATTTTTATTCATACCATTTTTCACTGCAATAGCTGATGAATATTTTGCTCTTTTGGGCAGTTTTATAGACCTTCCAAACCTATGTGCATCTTTGTATAGTGTTGATCTCGCAAGCAGGTTGCGCATATTTCTCTTGAGATGCCCACCTTCTGGTCCCTCACCTCCTGTCACAGAACTTGTAATTGCAACTGCTGATTTCCAGAAGGACATTGCTTCCTGGAACATTAGGTAATTTGTTTGCCTTGCTATGAGTTTGGGTTGTCCTATTCTAATGTTCTGCTGGTGACATGCATTTTCTACTCGTTTGCAGTCCAATTAAAGGTGGGGTTGATGCAAAAGAGTTGTTTCACTCGTACATAACCCTCTGGATCCAGGAAAAACGCTTAAGCTTACTTGAGTTGTGTAAACAAGATAAGGTCTGAATTCACAGTCTTGCTTGCTTTTGTTGAGTTTTACATATTTTTGCAGAAGGTAGTTATGATTGATATCATAGATCCAGTTTCTTTTCTGGAGACATGCCTTATTTCTGCTAGAATGTATGAGATCTAGGATTAAGGTCAGAACGTTCATTTATTTTTCGCCTCTTAAGTTTTGCACGATTGCAACACTTTTAAAGCACGATCTTAGTGAATATTACCTCAATGGCCACCTGCCTTGTTTTTTTTCTAGAACTAGTTTTTTTTTGGCCAATTTCTAGAACCAGTTTAATTATTTAATAATGCAGCAGATCAGGAAAAATATATATTCAATGAAGCATGTTTATGTTGTAATTGTGGCAGTCCTTGTGCAATTGTGTTGAGAAAAGCAATGATCGTAGGAGGATAGAGATGGTTCTCCTCTAGTCTCTAGGGCATAATAGACATATGTATAAAGTTTGCGAGTCGTACATAATTTTTTAAGATAGAATTTCCTTCTGTGCCATTCACATAGTACAAATAGCACCAGATAATGACACTTGTTTTTTTGTCATTCTAACATCCAAATGCTAATTTTCCTCAACACTCAGACTGAAATGTCTCCCAAGGTATTTGACTATGTGCCTATGAAAGTTTCATGTTGGATATAATTCTCTTTTTCACTTTCCATTGCAATGCCCAGGCCACTTCTACAAAATCATTGAAGTATAGGTTGCATAACAGAAATGCTCAGAATTTTGGATGATTTTGCATTGTGTTTGTGATACAAGTGTCTAGTTTGATATGGTCTAAGTATTATGAATAGCGTATTGCTTTTGACTTGAAACTTAAGAATAATAGTCGACTTCGATCAATAAAAAGTAAAATTGATTTACACTGTTCAGAGAATTCAAATAGGATAATATCTTCTTTTTACTAATTGCTGGATGTCAAGGATTATTGTTCCTTGGATGGATTCTGTTAATGTCTTTTTCTTCTATTCCCTTATTTACCATTTACCAGCAATTGGCTACTTTCAGGTAAAATTTTCTGGTGGGACGACCCAAATCTCAACAGCTCCTTTTGTTGATGACATGTATGAGAAGCTGAAGGAGACGTTAGATGAATATGAAGTCATAATTTCTCGTTGGCCAGAGTATATTGTTATCTTGGAGAATGTAAGTTTCTTTATCTGTTACCTCTGTTCGGGTTGACTTGTGTTTTGATGACTGCTGAACTTTTATCTTTATCTATTACAAGGCTATTGCAGATGTTGAGAAAGCAATTATTGAATCTCTGGAACGGCAATATTCGGAGGTATTGTCACCACTTGGACCTAAGATTTTTGGTCTGAAATACATCCAAAAATTAGGGAAACGGTCGGGGGAAATTTATGTTGTACCTGATGAGGTGAGCATATATTGCTGAGTGCACCCAATCTTGTTTGTGATCCATTTAAATGATCTCAGTGGACATTTGTGTTTGTATTTCAGCTGGGGGTCCTCCTCAATTCCATGAAAAGAATGCTGGATTCCTCACTTCCCAAGATTGAAACCCAGTTGAAGTCATGGGCTTCCTGTATTCCTGATGATTCAAATACAGTTGCTGGCGAATCTCTTAGTGAAATTACAGTGATGCTGAGAACTAAATTCAGAAGTTACGTTCGCGCTGTTGTGGAAAAATTACTAGAGAATGTGAGTGATCTTCTATGATCTAGTTCTGTGCTTGATTATATGCATGTTTGGATATAACACTGATGAGGTGAGCATCCATTAGAGGTTAAATTGGAGTCGTTTATGCATCTTTTTTTTGCATCTAGTAATATTTGTGATATATTTTAAGTAAATTAAAAGATCTGAATTTGTTGAACTCAGAATAATTTGTAAAGGAATACCCATAGATATTAAGAAACCACTTAGTTGCCAAGGTTGACTCACAGTACTATTAGCGCAGCTGATTTTGGAGTCAACTGGTTGGATTTAAAATAAGGCAAGTTCTTTACTTTGACCAGGACAAATATATGTTTTCTTACGCAACTTTAATATTCTAGTTTGTAGCCCTCACTGTGGGTTATATGCATGGCCATGTCTATATTGTTAAAAGTACTATATTTCCTCTTATTGCTTATGAATGATCCTTCAACTTTGGTACTCCCTTACATTAGTAATCCTTGCCTCTGTCCTTTTCATGTTAATTAGTTCTTTGTTAATTTTGAGTAATATAGTCATGCATTCAAGATGAATTTTTTTGTCAGGTGGAGCCGTTTGAGCTTCCATGTTTAGTATTTTTATGTAGTCATATTGATTTTCTTTTCTGTTTTCATTGCAAATATCGCTATTGACCTATTTAGTAACATTTATAGTTTTCCTTGTCTGAGTGATGAAATTTCATATAGATATACCAAAAAATGGTCTTACCAAATGAATCTGCATAATCTGTTAGGTAATAAACCTGGTTGCTGGGCATAACCCGAAACTTTCATTTTGAAACTACATTTTCATACAATCCACATTTATGATATTGATGTCACTCGGATTTGTCTACGTCATTATTTAATTGCTTCCATATTCATGCAGACAAATATTCAGAATGCAACAAAACTGAAGAAGATAATTCAAGATTCAAAAGATAATATGGCAGAAGCAGATGTAAGAAATAAAATGCAGCCGTTGAAGGATCTGCTGATTAAGACAATAGATCATGTGAAAGGAGTGGCTGGACCTTATGTCTTCATAGCTCTCTGTCGTGGCTTATGGGACCGGTTGGGAGAGGTAACTGCTTTTGGACTTATATTTCCAGATTTAGTAGGTTTAGATACATTATAGTTCCTCATGCTGCCTTATCTGTTTCAGGAAGTATTACGTGCTCTGCAGAATAGGAAAGAGAATGGTTCTTGGTACAAAGGCTGTAGAGTTGCAGTTTCAGTAAGTTGCATGACAATCTCCAAACTTGCTACTGGCCATTCAATGATTCACTTAAATACGTATTTTAAACATGTGAAGTCATCTTTCTTGAGCTTAGGATATTGAATTTATTGTTGGAAAAATGTTAAGAACCATGATTCCTCTATTGTGCCCGATATCTTGCTGAATATTGTGCTACTTAAATACATTTTTTTACAATCTTATCCAATTAGATACAAGTAGCATGACTGAAAATGTCTCAGAAGTTTTCTAAAGAGAAAAAAGCATTATTGAAATAGGGAATGCCTGAATATTCAGATCATCTAAAACGCATGTTCAGTTTTCCCTGAGGGCTCAAATTGGAGATCCGTACATGTTCTAATTCCCACAGGATAGTTTGGACTACTTCTGGCTGGAGTTTTGCTGATAAGATGCTATTTTTAGTTGT
The DNA here is from genome assembly GCA_028386065.3 of Turnera subulata. Lineage (NCBI taxonomy): Eukaryota > Viridiplantae > Streptophyta > Magnoliopsida > Malpighiales > Passifloraceae > Turnera > Turnera subulata. Next base: position 19,684 of record JAKUCV010006075.1, read on the forward strand.
CATTAGCTGTTGCTCTTACTTTCTGCTAGCAATAAGCCTCCCCTTTGTTTCTCTACCTATGAAATCTGATGGTGGCTTTAGCATATTACACGTGACATATTTCCTGCCCACTTCTTTCTGTTGTTGCTACTATTGGTTGTGCAATCGGTTGTCATATATACTTTGCATGGTATGATCAGTTATGAGTTTTAATCTCGTAGTAAACTAAAGCAAGTTACGTGATTATTGGTCAAACGAACCATGTGAAGACATGTTGCCATGGAGTCTTGTGATTGTGTGTTTACTTGTTTTTAGTTGCAGCCGCATATTATTCTGAGTGCCTGAATAATGCATTCTTCCTGCATGATGAACTATAGCTACTATCGTGTACTGGGTTTGATCTCAGACTTAATTACTGTTTTCTGGTTTGCAGATTCTGGATGACACATTTGCGTCCCGAATGCAACATCTGCTTGGAAATTCACTCCCTAACAAAGACTTGGAACCACCTACATCCATACTGGAGTTGCATTCTGTTCTTCGTAAAGATTCTGTAAACAACCAAGATAACAACTACTATTGCTAGAGATGATTTTTCCTATGTATATATATCCCCATATCAAAAAAAAAAAAAAAAAAACAGGCAATTGTTGTTGCCAACATTTTTGCCATAGAAAAGCCAATTTTGTAGAGGTTTAGCACCATATCCTCTATGGGAATACTTTTCCCCTACAGTAGCCATTTGTCTTAGCCAGGTCTCTCTTCTGTACGTCATTAATACAGTTTGCTGTGTAAGTATTGATTGTCACATATGGATATTATTTATTTAGTTTACTGAAAGGAAGTTCTTTTTTGTTTTTGGCCGAGAACATAAAGGTTAGTTTACTGGAAGAAAGTTGAGCTGCAATGGTGGTCGAAATTTCATTCTCTTAGAAACTGTTGAGCTGGTCATCGTGCCCAACACATCCAGAGCAAGAACGGTAATGTGCATCCATTTGTAAAGGAATAATATTAACCGAAAACTATCACAAAATAATTAAATGAAAATATATACATCGTGCCAGCAAATGAAAAGGAAACATGAATAAAAGTTGTAAATCACATATAAACTGAAATATTAAGTAGAAGAGTGCAATTAGTGACTTTACTAGTGAGAATATGTTAGAACATTTGTTTAAAGACATGTGTTAACTAACATTTTTCATATATATAATTATGGAGAGTTCAAACAATCTCGAGTGAAGAGATGAAGTAGGTAGTAACCATTTTTGTGGAAGAGTTTTATTATAGATGAAGTAACTTCATCACGTGGTTTCCGATGCCAACATCAACTGATTGATTTCGGTATAAGTGTTGGCTAAAAAGTCACCACCACCACCACTAAACTCACCTTAACAAGTTTTGCACCTTTGTAATTTTTCAGGCTACTGGTATAAATGTATTCTGCCAACAGAGAAAGACAAGCGTAAAGAGCGATATACTCTGTCCTCTCTTTTTTTGTCAAATATATTCTGTACTCCTTATTGTATAAGACAAAATGTATTTTAAATCTTATAATCCTTCCTCGCGAAAATAGAGTTGCACAGAGTTAAAAGTATAAATAACATTATATCCAACTTCCCGAAATTCAAATTTTAACCAACAAAATTTTAGTTCTCTGTAAATCCATGTATCCTTTTTATCCTATTCTACAGGATTAATCTCAATGAATAATAAGGCAATAAACCAAAACCTAGTAGTTGTAGCAAAATGAAACAACAACAAAAAAAGAGGAAGTGCAATATGTTCCAGTCTTCTCCGACATTGAAAATTTTTCAGGGGATTTGCAATCAGAAAAAGGCAAATTGGAAAGGAAAAGCATATCACCAACACAAACCTAACTAACCATCGATAGTGATATATCATGTCATATAAATCCAAGTTTTCCATTTGAATGTAATATTCCTCAATGAACAAGAGATATAAGAAATATTAGCATAAAAAAAGAGATATAAGAAATAAAAAGAAAGCTATTGTCTCAGCAATTTAGATTATTATTTAGAAACCAAGAATGCATTGGTGGAAAATTAGAATGAAAATAATCTTTTTATGCAGAATGTGAGTTTTATGGTAAAAAAGTGTAGAATTTAAGTGAATTAAGGGGCATTAATGATATTTAGAAAGTTTAGGAGTAAGAATCAAGAAAAGAGTATATTCTGATACACTTTATTTTGTGCTTGAGAATCAAGTCATATCGGAATTAATGAGAATCGGGGCTAAAAAAAGGTAAGAACGTGTAACCGTGGGAAGGCGCGGGCGGCCATGCATGGAAGACCGTCGGGTGCTGGCGGCCATATCGAGATGACCAAGATGCGTCCTTGTTACGAGCAAGATTTTCGACTATTAATTCGATCCTACGCGCTTTTTATCNGAGATGTCCGAGATGCGTCCTTGTTACGTAATTTTGCAAAGATTTTCGACTATTAATTCGATCCTACGCGTTTTTTATCGAATTTTTAGCAAGAATCCCGTCCATATTGAGGTCACAAAGTTTAGAGAACATACACCCCATAAGTTTAGGGAGCTTGGAGAAATCCTACTTCTCCAAGCTTAGAAACATTTTTCAACATAGTTATTCTACCAAAATTTCATAGAGTCAAGCATAAAAAACGTTCAGCAAGGAGGGAATTAGAAGGAGATTTAAGGTGAAGTAGTTTAGAGGAGGCAAAGAAGTGGGTATGAAAAACAACCCAAAGCAAGGAGTTAGAGGATGGCTACAAGAGGTAATCTAGATCCCTTTTTAATTTTTATTTGCTGATGATTTGCTCAGATACATGTTCTGTCGTGATGATGCGATTTTTATGATTCCATGTTAAGAACTACGTGAGCTTTGAACCCGGTTGTCGGGATACATAGGTGGTCTCTAGTGGTGGAGACCCAAGCCAAATCTTTTCCCCTCCCCATTTCTTTTCAGATTTTTGTTGTTTATTTTTGTTATTATATGATTTGTTTCCACACTATGCACACACACAAGCATACAAAAATAGTTCATCGATTGCACAAGATTTCGCCCCAGCACGGGTGGGGTGCCTAACACTTTCCTATCTGTGACGAACCCCTGAATCCAACAATATCTGGTGCACTAAAGATGAGAAAAAAAAAAAAGAAAATATATATCCTTAGACTGAGTATAATGGTTTTTTTCTACCACTATGTTCTAGTAAAAGGGCCGGTTTGTTTCTAGAAGAGTTCATAACAGCGACACCAAATAAAAGAAGAAGAAGAATAAAAAAAATATGAGGACATAATCAATAAATTTCTTTATTTTCCAGTTTATCATTTTTGTGCTTTTTTAAGTAAAAAACTGATGGATTTGTATGGATTTTTTTGGACTAATACAAGAGAATATTATCCTATTCTTATTATGATGAAGAAGCAAGATATCCAATCTTATATACCCATGCAAAGAAAATCAAAGGCAACAATTGATCAAATTTCGTTGGCGGATGGTGATGAATACGCAATCGGACCGCATAATCACACGTATAAGTTTTACTAGGCTAGGAAGTTTTACTTTTGGCTTTCTCTGAGCTTATGAGGTTTCGGTATTAGACCAAAACAAAACCTATTTTTTTTTAAAAAAAATCGAGCCCATAAGTATGACCTCATTGCAACTTAATTTTAACTATAGTTGAACCTTTTTTCCACACAAATAAGATTGGACACTAAATACACCAATCTCTAAGATTGAATTACCTTATGCACACAAATTAATGTTAAAATAAATATCACTTAGTATAGCTAGATTATTGTAGAGTATGAATCATTAAGAGGCTGAAAAAGTTTTAGAAAAATCAAAATAGTAGAGTATAAATCATATGACTCCCAACAAGCTATCATTATATAAATTATGTAGCTTTTAGATTACTTTCTCAACGGTAATATAGCTATAACTAAAAATATATTAATTATAAAATGACAACATAGACCTCTAACATCAACTTTGTAAGTATTTTGTATCGCTTATTCTAATTATAATTATATTTTTCAGCATAAAATAATCATATGTTTTTCCTAAACTTATAAAAGCATTCATAATTCCAAGATGATATTCTGCCGTAAATGGTTGTTAAGGGGAAAGTGACATATTTTGTGTCCCTGCTAACCGAAAAAATGCACCCATCTCCAAATTATATCTCATAGAATGTATTATGTAAGCTATGTTTGGTTTGAATTGGACTACTATAACGTTTCTGGACCATTTATGGGAATTACTTCCTTTTTAGTGGAACCGATGTTTTACAATACATCTGGATTTCGCCTTTTGGCGACGACTATAAATTCTTAGTTTTCAATGCAAAAACGTTTTCCCTTTATTGAATTTAGGGGTTAATATCAAGAGTACAAAATATAAATAATTAACAGTTCGTATGGAAAGAAAGAACGTACATGGTTATTTCCCATTTTCAACTCTCCTGAAGACGCACCATCTTAGAAGTCGAGAAAATCAGCAATCCATTTACTTCTTTTTTTCAAATGAATGGAATTACATTAAAACTTAAAACTGCATGAACTAAAGTCATCAAAAAGTCCTTTGGAATTAGAACGACACAACTGGGTCGTACGTAGGTGCAACACAACATGTGAAAAATTGTGATTGACACGATCAATACTCTGAAGCTTATGTTCGACACCCGTATAATTCTAACAATGTTGCGCAAGGGCGCATGAAATTCTCTGAAATTTCAAACAATGTATCCCACTGTCTAAACTAGGACTTTCAACTTTCGTGGGAATAATGGGAGATCGTCGTGGATGACAAGAAGACTGATGCAAAACAAAAGGGTGTCTGAACAGCACAGGAGAACATCACAACAACAAATCGAGGCCATGTATTTCTCTAAGTTGTCGAGGGGTTTTATTGCTAAAGCTATGGAGGATATGAGAGTCACTAGTGCTTATGTGCAAACATTCCTTCATACTGGTTGGAACTGGATGTGTATAAAGAGATGTCCAGATTTGGTGTTGTTATGGACATCTTTATTCCTGCAAGGATGAGTTGGAATGGAATCCGTTATAGCTTTGTTAGGTTTGAGAATCGGGAGAAAATAGGGGGATTGTAGAAAAGATTAATAATTTCAGTACTGGGACAGGTTTTTGCGCGCAAAATTGGCAAAAACTAGAAAAGATGGAAGGAGGGAAGCTGTGGAGTTAAGGGAACACAATAGGTAGACTATTTGTATGTAGTTGCAAAGTAATGGAGGATATGTCCTTTTTCCAAGCAGCTGGCATGGCTGCTGCCTCTTTGTCTGCGGTGAGGGAGGAGAAGAATAGTCCGGGAAATAAAAATGCTATATTGTTTAATCCGAGTGAAGAGCGCCTGAATAAGCTAAGAGCTTGTGCTTTTGGTGTCACTAATGAGGAGGTTGGTTTTAGATGAAGTCAGGAAGACTTCAGGCTTATCAAGGTATACGAGGGGGTGGATATCAAATCCTTAGAAGGGAACTATGCTTTATTGAATTTCCAGTAAAGGGTCTCCATGTTGGAGTGCCTGAAGTTAAAGGAGTTATGGAATATAATGGGGCTATTTGATTTGCTAAAAGAATATGAGGGAGGGGATTATTCAACCTGTAGAGTGTGTTGGGTAAATATTCATGGCGTTCCACCAATGGCGTGGTGCAAGGAGTTCTTTAATTAGTTTTCCATTAGGTTTGGCAAATTCATCTGACTTCATAATGATTTGGATTCAAGTAGTGATTTATTGGTGGCACAAGTCCATGTTGTGCCTACATAAGGAACCTATTGCGCGTCCCTTCAGTGTAGCGATTGGTAATCGGTCTTATGATGCGCATGTTAGGGAAGTGCAACCTACTTGTCTCGTTGATCACATGGATGATGTGGTAGTTCTTGAAGCTGCAAATCCAAGGATATACATTATGGAACGCTCTAAGGTGAAATTCTCAAGACCAACTCGGTGGGCGAAGGTGTCATTTAGTAAAGGTAGCGGATGTCCAGCCGTCCCAGGACCCCTTTGGGATCTTGGAAACCATTAAGTATCTCAAGAAGGTTAAGGATGTGGTGGGTGCACAACCGATGAAGAAAAGTTTAGATGTTGGGCATGCTTACATATGGAATAAGAAGGAAGAGGCATATTAGATAGGTAATTTAGCAGGTGGTAGTAGTGGGAATGTTTCCAAGATCCGTGGCTAGTCCCAATATTTGGAGCGAATTCCTGTGGCGGCACAGGATACGATTGCATCGGATTTGGATCCTCTCCTGTACAGTATTCAACAGGAGAGATCCTGTTAAATAAATGCCGTTGATTTGTTTAATCAATGGCTCTAAAATGTGTAAGGTAAGAAAAACTAAAAAAATTAAATAAGGTAAAAATAAATTCTTATCATTGATTTTGAAAATCATGACCACGATTCAACTAACAGGACATAACTTTACAGGAGAGGATCTCAATCCGATTGCATCGTACGATAAAAAAGAGAGTCGCTTCTCTGGTGGTGCTCAAGTTTTGATATGAAGTTGTGGTGTCCCATCTGGGCCTCTTGTGCTTTATATTGATAGCCCAGTCTCTAGGCCTTTGTCAAATGATAAGGTGGGTTGTGGGCTGGGCACCCACTAACAGTATTGATGGATCAAAAGCTCTAGAGGACCAAGGAGATAGTAGTATTAAATGTGTTGAAGTGGGGTCTGATGAGGAGAGTGATTTTATAGGTGGTTTCTCTAAAGAGGGGAGGGATTTGGCGATAATCAACAATAGAAGGGAAGAAAGAGAGAGTAGTATTGGGGAGACTGATTTGGCATGGGAGACAGAGAGGGGAACAATGATTAAATTTCTTGAAATCAACTTCAGGAAGATTTTTTAGAATGCAAAAATCAAATAGGAGATTAACAATGAAGAAAATCAGGAAAGTTTTCTAGACAGGAAGCATTCGTTTTCTGCACTCTAGAGAAAGCTCTACACAAGATTCCGACATTGCTAGGGTCAACTTCAGGGCCAAGGGAATTATCGAGGTGAGTTTTGCTCCATCTTTTAAATCAAATATAGGTAATTAAAACGTCAAATGTTGGGCGTGAAAGCGGTCTAAAGTTGGGGAAGGAATGTTCAAAGTTTGAAAAGGTAGTGGAAGGTTTAATTGAAAAGGAGGGAGTTGAGTGGGTGGAGTCCAGAGCCGTGGCGTGAGGTTGGGGATGATTTTCTCATGTGTATTTTTCCTTTTTTCCATGATTAGTTTAGTATCGTCGAGCGTTACAGAGATTGGATCATCTCAAAAAACAGATCCATTTTAGGGAGTTAATTACAAAGGTGTCTGCAAAATTGGTGTTATTATGTGAGACTAAATGTCAAGGGTGGAGCTTGGCTGAATACACCCGGGTATGCCGTGGAGGTCAATTTGATTTTGTTGAAGTGAAAGCTATTGGTAACTCGTCTTTTCTTTGGGATATCGCCTATTTTTCTTGTAATAGTAGGAGGTACGAAAGGAATTAGAAAATTGTAGAAGGAGTTTTTGATGGAAATCATAGAATAGCAATCTGTAGGGTGTGCGGGCATAGTAGTCTTTTAAATAGAATCAGTTTATGGGAAGAATTGAGGATTCAGATGCTTGTGGCGAAAACTCCTTGGGCTGTCGTCGAGGTTTTCAATGAAACTCGTACCCTTGAGGAGCGCTTGAGCGGCAAGTTTTGTGTTAGTGGAGCTAAGGCTGTTTCAGGTTTTATAACATCTGTAGAGCTATGTGAAGTCGAGCTAAAAGCTGAAAGGTTTACATGGAGTTTTGACACTGATATGTGGGTACGAGGATCACAATGAAAGAGGGTATTATTCTCCTGGGAGCTTCGGTAGGTGGATGATATGAGAGAGTTGCATGATGGAGTGAGATTGAGAGATAAAGTGTTGGATTCTTGGTGGTGGAATGGTATCAAGGATAGTTGTTTCTCAATCAAATCCGGTGAGGCGAGCTGTCTGTTTTGTAGGGAGGAGGTTGAATCGAGGAATCATATGCTTATTCACTGTAGTGCTTTGCGACATCTGTGGTCGAAAATTTTTCAGTGGTGGGGCACACACTGGTGTTTGCTAGTGCATGCCATCTTGTCTAGAAGATTTTTCTTATTCAATGGTACCAACTATCCGGGTACTCATTGTCTAGATCTTCTTGGGTGTTTTTTTTTCTTTTGCGACAGTTTAGAGTCTTTGGATTGGGAGAGAGTTAGTTGAGATGGATTAGGAAAAGATGTAAGCACAAGTTTACAGATTCAAAACTCTTTCAAATTGGTTGGGATAATCTTCAAAGAAGCTTTGGTCTTCTTTATATAGAGTTTGAGTGCCATAATACTCATTAATACTTTTGGAGTTGACTCAAGTACTCCACTTATTGGTATTAGGTTTATTTCTAGAAGTCTATTCTCTCAATAACTCAAAAATATTTAGAACCACAATTGATAATTAAGTAAAGAGGTGAGAGACAAGTGTTTCTGGTCGTCTTTTCTGTCTTGGACCACTGTCTCTAGTTGTTGAAGTGGTTGGGAATTGGGCTTTAATGTTGTGAGGACCATAACTACTCGCAGAAGAAAGTACGATGTTGACAATAATGTGTGTGGTTTCTTCAGCGACTAAGCTGGTTTTTGTAAGAAACCATGTTGCATGTTATATCGACACAAAAATACAAACACCACTTATCCAACCTATTGTTAATCATCAAAATCAATATATAATAGCTTATTAAATATGGATAATCATAGATTATTATTAATAATCATATTAAGCCTATGTTTAGGCTAACTATATCAAATTGTGGCATTGGGTTCCCTATAAGCTAACCTTTGTTTAGACTCCAATGTAGTAAGGTGAATTGAGTGGAGTGTCTAGTATTTGGATGCATATTGTTCGGATCAGGTGTTTGTATTGTTTTCTCTTTCGAACTTGTACAGTATGAAGCCACCTCTCTGATGGCTCTTTTGTATTTGTTGCCATTAGTAACCTAATAAAGCTCTTCGTTCATATCAAAAAAAAAAAAGCTTGTGAAAAATTGTCTAGACGTAAAGATGCTAGAGGGATAGGAATTTTGCACCCTAGATGTTATTAATCTTGCATATCTTGCAAAGCAAGATTGGCAGCTACTATCCAATGAGTCATGTTTACTCTCTAGACTTCTTAAGGCTCGCTACTTTCCCTGGACAGATTTCCTATACGCTTAGTAGGCTACAACCCAAGTTTTACTTGGAGCAGCATAATGAAAGCTAAGTTTCTTTGGGATAGAGGCACTCATTGGTTGGTAAGAGGAGAAGCACAAATTCGAATTTGGAAGGATAATTGGCTTCCTAAAGAGGACAACTTTGTTGTTACTTCTCCCATTTCTATTTTGGAAGAAGACATTAGGGTGAAAGATCTTATGGCGATGTTGAATAAAACAATTGATCATTTATTGATTCTATCTTTTCTCCTGGAAGCTAGACCCATAAAGTGTATTCTTTTAAGCAATCGAAGCCCACATGATTACTAGAATCGAAGCCTACATGATTACTCCTTTTGACACTTTTGTCCGTCTGACATTTATATTATTAATTTGGATATAATGTAGCCTTGTTTATTCTTCATCCTCAAAGTGCCCTCATAGTATCCAATATTGGTGCGAGTTCTCCTTCTTGGTGGCGTTCAATATCGAAATTAATTGTTCCACCAAAGTTGAGGTCTTTTGCATGGTGGTTGTGTATAGATATCCTCCCAGTACGTTCTAATTTGGTTCGTCGGATTGTCCAAGTCGACCCTATCTATCCCTGGTGTAATGAGGAGGAGAAGACTTGCTTTCATATGTTATGTAAATACTCTTGAGCAGAAGAAGTATGGTTAAACAGTTTGATTCCTACTCGTATATGTCAACTTTCCTAAGTGATGTAGCCTCTTGGTTTCAACTTATCCACTCCTCTTATAGTAATGATGTACTGGCTTCAGTCCTTGCTATTTCTTGATTCATTTGGAAGGATCACAATTCACTTGTATTCCAGCAACATATTATACCTAAACCTGAGATTTTTTCGCGTGGTCATCAGTCTAAGACCTTAATCAATCTATCTATCTATACTATATATAAAAGCACGAAGTCACCAAAATTTACGAAATTAAAATACCAAAAATACCCTTCTCTTTTTTATTTTATATTTTATTATTAATGGTTTAATGGTCATTAAAAAAACTATTCCAAAAAAACAAAACACTTGCACCATTCAACCGATCCTAAAGAGTTGACCCATCTCTATTACTTTTTTAAAAAAAACCAAGAATTATATCAGGTGGTTTATTCCATTCGAAATTTGCATCGGGAATGCAATTACAAATCGAATACCAATTTATATTATTTAATTAAATACCCTTACCTTTTTCCACTTTCCGCTCATATAATTTTGGACAACCACAAATATATAAATAGACAACCATCAACCAAGTCGCAATTGTTCGTTCAACAAAAAAAAGATTCACTACTGCTAGCACTCCGCAATCGGATGTAGTAACGATGTCGTTTCTTTATTTTTGGTTTTGCCAAATACCGTAACCACCATAAGCCATTGATTTTTCTTTTTTAGCCAAATACCATAGCCATCATAAGCGATGGATTTTTTCGTGCTTAACGACCACTCAACCAAATTCTATAACCTATTGACTTTTTAAGGTAAGTCTCAGTTTAATTATTTGGATGTAATCGAATGTAGTATTGATACAGTTTTTACAATTTTTGGTATTCTAAAAACAAAATTCTGATTATAATGTACGATTTTAAGATAAGCTTCACGGCCAAATTATAACCTTCTTGCTTCGAATTAATGTTTCATAAGGTATGTGTCAAATTAAAAATACCTGCAATTCAAAGTATGTGTTTTTGTGCCCTTTTTTATTTTTGCAAATTTTCATTTAGCTCACTTTAACTTTTGTGGGGTATCAATTTAGCCATCTAATTATTTGTTTGAACATTTAAATAATTTAATTTATCATCTCATCACAATTAGACCATTTTGTCTTAAAAAAAAAAGCATGCCGTTATACCTTCCTAAAAAAACTATGTTTTGCAGATGCATGTTTAAATCTTTTTCTATATTTTTTTTTAAAAAATTTTGAAATTAGATGACAATCAGCTCATAAATTCTATTTACTTATTTCCCAACAATCCTTCTCCCTCAACCCTCTTCTATCTGTTTAACATCCAAAATCAAAATTAACCACCCAGTCCTCCTCCATCTTTTTCTCTAAGATTCAAAATCCTTGCCATCCAAAAATAAAATTTAAAAAATTTAAAAAATTAAATCTATATTTACAAAACATACTTTTTTTAACTTATCCTTTTTTTTTACAAGGTTGAATGCTTAAATTGTGATGAGTAGGCAAATTAAATTGTTAAAATATTCAAACAAATAATTAGATGGCCAAATTGATACTCCATTAAAGTTAAAGTGTGCTAAATAAAATTTTGACTCTTATTTTTGTTATATGCCCTTTTTTTTAGTGGTTTGAGACTTGTTTTTTAATTCTAGCTGGACAAGATCTCTAATTAATTTTTATCTATTTCACGATCACTAAGTCAAAATCTATAATCTTTTGACTTTTGTTTTGTAATTTCTATATTCTACTTATCCCACTTGCATTTCTTAACCTTTCTTACTTGGAATTAATGTTTCAGAAAGTAAGTCTCAATTTAATTTATTGGATGTAATTGCATGTCGTATTAACACCTTTTTTTGTTTTTTTTGGATTGATGAAGGAATTTTTTTGATGAATTAATTGATAAAGGAACTTAATTTCTAATTTTTTTATTCAATCTCCATAGCTTTAATTAGCTTTATACTTTTTCGCTATATAGAGAAAGAAACCACATGTATATAATTTTTTTTAAAAAAAAATATAGCAATCTTAAATAAAGATTACTTTTATTTACTATCTAACTTGCTTTATTTTGTTCTGAAAAAAAAAGGGGTGAATTTCCACTATATTATGTATGCATTGCAAAAGGAAAAGTATGCGCGCTCAAAAGGAGTAGTCAAGTTATTAGTTCTATAAATTCAACAAATCCAAAGGATAAAGTTCTACCTTCGACTACTCTTACATCATACAAAAGGACCAAAATTATTTAAAGATCTCTTTGATGGAGTATAACACTCAACATTCAAAGAAACTGCAAAAAAAAAAATGCAATACTCGGATAAGGAATGTTGAAAAAAAAATTACACTCTTGTAAATTATACTCTATGAGAAATCAGATTGCAAAACCTTAACGTATCCATAAGACCCCCACTCATTCTCGACATGAGGAGACATTGCCTTCCCCAGCCTAATGACACAAGCCATCAGCAAGGTTGGGGGCCCTCCCTCTGCTCTGGTATCTTATTTATTTATTAGTTTTTATTTGAATAATTATTAATATTAAAAAATAATTATATTATATATTACCGAGCTACGTGCATCGCACGTGTAGAAAAACTAGTATATTTAAAACGAAGCAGGGTCTAAAATAGATCCAAGTGATTTTACCTTTTTGTCCTCGAAAAAATTATATATTATAAATTATACCACTACAAATTTTTGTTACGAATTGAAACTGAAACAGTGAACCAACTAATATGTTAGACCAAATAAAACAATTCACACACTGTTCAACACAGGGGTTGTCGAAAAAAGGAGAAGAGATGAAAAAAAACAAAAAACAAGGTTTGGTACAAGAACTGATTTCCTATAAATTTTTTTTGGTTACAAAGCAAACCAAGTCAAAATATTCATTCTATCCACTCTTAAACCTAACTCATTCCTCACGAAAAAATATTCTTTCCTTTTGGGGTTTCTTTTTTCCAAAATTTATTTTCTATCCAATCTCATATTCTTTAATTCATCTCCTCATATCTGTGTTTTTTTTTCTTGAAAATCAAATAAAGTTTATTACCAAAACTTGATTAGGAAATTCTAAAGATATGTACAACTTGATCAAAGATATAAGAACGAAATTAAAGCCTTAGAAAATATAAATTAAGCAACAAAAGCAAGGCCATAAAAAAGAAAAGACTATCAACTAGACCTATCTAGAAATCAAATGCCCCAAAATTTACAAAGCCGTTACATTTATATCCGTATGTAATTTTATACATTTAAATTTGAAGACGTAAGTTCGACCGCTTGAGTGGTTCTGGAACGATAATCCGAATGCGGGAATCAAAAAATAAAGTCTAGCAAAATAAAATTATATTTATACTTTTGAAATAACATTACCTATCAAATAACATTAATGACAACTAAAAATTCCCGCAGCAAGGCGTGGACATGCGGCTAGTGATTATCAAAAGGTAAACGTTCAATCTATTCGCCCTATGCGTCTAAACTTCCATACAATACTTGGTACCACCACAAGCACTGGCGGATCCAAGGGGGCAAGTAGGGGCCAGGCCCCCCCTAAATCTAAAATATATCCAATTATGGTAATATTATTACAAAGCATCCAAGTTAGTTTGGTGGTAAGTTGTTCCTTATTCCAAGTAGTTCGAGCCGGAGAGCTCTCATTTTACAGTTTGGGTGAGGCTTATGCTATCTATTTCGGGCTGAATCTTGCTTTGGATATGCAGGTAGAGAAACTAATCTTGAAGCTAGATAGTGTCTCTTGAAGATCTACAAATTTCTTCTTTACCTTTTGAATTTTTTAAAAATATTTTTTATTCCATGATTTTATAATAAAACAACGCATTATATTTGCCCTTTATCAAGTATAGAAAGGGTATGGTTTAAAGACTTTTCCACACAATGCTTTAGCCATCACTCATACTAATGTTGTTATTTTTTTTGTTTCTCATTCGGTATTGAAACGCCCCGACCCGTATTTACCGTTATACACAGTAAACACGTGGGACTATATACTATCACAGTATCCAAAGAGGTAAATATCACAACCAACAACAATAATACAATAACAGTACATCATACATCAACAGTACTTGTCCCGGCACGGAGACATTATTATAACAAGCATCAGAAATAAGTAGTAAAATGCAAGCAGCGGAAGTCTTAATACAATACAACAATAAGCAACAATATGATAGCGATGCATCGCAGGATGGATCCGGGCCTGGCAGAGGGTGCGCCACAGCTTGTCTCGAACGTACCTGAGCTACGCAAAATCAAACTACGCGACTAGGTCACGCAGGCGAGGGGTGAGTCCGAAGTGCTCACCGGGTAAAATCCATAAGCAAAATATACATATACAAACAACCGTAAATAATCCAAGTCACATCAACAGTAATAAATTAAGGTTCACACGAACCCTAAATAACACACTCGGTGATCCTAGACACTCTATACCAATTTTATTATCAGGGCCCCTGTCACTAGTTAAATGGTGGTCGTCGCCTGGTAGTCAAGCTAGCTAGCCTGTGGACCCCGCCCTAGTACCTCCACGTAAAACTGGCACAGACAGGGAGCAGACCCCAAGCACACTCTCCCCCAGCGCCTAAAATAAAAATTGGTACAGACAGGGAGCAGACCCCAAGCACACTCTCCCCCAGCACCATAAAAATAAGACTACCATCTGGCTATTCCAACATTTAACAGTGATTTACTAGATGTCTAAGTGTATCCAGTTTTATTATTTCTAGTTATTTAATTTCTGTTATCCTCCATTCTCTCATTATCCCGAGCAGGCTCACAGCCTCTCCGCTCGTCTGGATAATACAAGCTTATTCAACTAGTACCCTCGGTACTCTACTCTCACAATTTTCTCAGCCATCAACAACAGTAATAACCTACTAATACCACATTCCTAATATTACCAATAACGTTAACAGTAGCATCAATTCAACAACATCAACAGCAACAAATTCCAATTAAATTCATCTCACAACAACCATTCACAGCCACAAAGAATTATTCAAGCATATAACACAAATAATAAACAAACAACAACTTGATACTACGGGCAGTATATAAATATTTACTTATCCTCACCTTGGCCGATAAATTCCTCGTGAATTTCTCCCACGAGTTCTAAGCCCACATTCACGTTCTCTTCACCTAGATGTATTAACATATGATCACATAAATGCACAACAAAATGGTATGCTTATAATTGCTAATTTCTATCGTAATACTAAAATTAATATACCAGATTATATCCTTTATTTCTTTATATATAATTTAATTGTGTATATACCCATATGTTTTTCTGAGATATACATATATGTATCTTAATTCCCTTTCATAAATTATATTTGCGTGTCGTCTATATCTATTATTATCAACTTCCCGTTAATATACTCTATTTTATAAATAACATAGAAACTAGTCAGCCCACAATTCAAATCCATGAGTAGGTTATTAGATTCGACCCAAAAATTTAGGTCCACCAGCAGGTCTGTTCAGCCAAGCCCAGTCCAAGACCTGGCCAAAACTCAAACCTGCTCATAGGCCAATTTGGTTTAAACCCATCATGCTCACCGTGGTTCAACTCGCCAAACGACACGGCAGTGCGGGCGGGTACAGCTGCGGCCGCGGTGTGATACAGGGAGGAAGACGAATGGTGTGGCGAGGTGTGTTGTTGGGGCTGCAGTGCGAGCAGATGAGCAGAGGAAGGCGACGAGGGAGCACGCCTTGCTGCTCGCCACGACTCAGTGACGTTGACGGGTGGTGGGCTGAGCGAGGCGGCGCAGAGAGGAGGAAGGAACCGGTGGCTGCGTGCCGGCGTGCGATGCGAAGAGAAGACGACGGCGGCACCCCATGGCAAGAAAACAACGGCACGAGGCGGCGGGTGCGGTGGATCGTGGCCGTTGCAGGTTCGTCTCGGCCCGGTGTTGCGCGGCGGTTGGCGCAACGAGGAAGGGAGTGGAGGAGGAGAGGCAGCGCGGCGGCGATCGCGCTTGCTGGTGCAGGTGCAGTGGTGGTTGGAGTCGGTGGTGCTGCATGCGGCTCGCGGTGGTGGATGGTGGCCCGGTCGCGAAGGAAGAAGAAGGAGATGATGGGGGTGGTGTTGGTTTTCTTTCTTTCTTTTTTTTTTGTATGGAGAAGAATGGAAAAGAAATGGTAAGGAAGAAAAGAAACGAAACTGAGTAATGTTAGGTGCGTGACGAGGGGTGCATGGTTTGGTATAAAACCACTGTTTAATAACCAGGAGAAGAACAACATGTGATGAAAGCTGGGGAAAGGAAGGGGTGTCTGCCACATTTCCTCAACCGAGTCTAATCATGAAGGACACGCAATATTGAGCTGGAAAGAACTGAGCCAGCGAAAGATTATATTTTATTTATTTATTTACTTATTTATTTATTTATTATTATTATTTTAAATATTCTTATAGCTAAAGACTTATATGTCCCTTACAGTTTCTCTTGGTTGCAAAACTAGCCCAGGGGTATAATTGTCCTTTCCACAGTTTACCCTCTCCGGAAAAATTCCAACTTGTCCCGGAAATTCTGCAAAATGCCCAGGGTATGAAATAAGACTCGGATTTGGATTTCGATGCTTGTTTACCATGGAATAATTACCAAAGATTAATTCTTCATGGTAAATCGCTATGTAAAAGAATAATCGTCTAATTCTTCATGGTAAATCGCTATGTAAAAGAATAATCGTCTCGGTAAAAATGTAAAATTTTTACCTGGGCTGTTACAGGTATCCAGAACTTTATCCCGAACTAATCCGGGTAGCATACCTGGTTGTGGTGGATAAGTCTTTCAATAAAGATTTTTTGCATACACAAAAACTAAAACTTGAAACCTTATTTTAAGCAGAATCAAATTGCTTACTAACTTTTGATTCTTGAGATGAAATAAAACGTCTCATTTGGAAAAAAAAATAATAATAAATAAGGAATTGGACACCAACAAAAACAAAATACGCTTATAAGCTCTACTAGAAAAAAAGTTCGCCGCCAAACGCATGAAACCATCCTTGACACGTTAACAAATTATATATGTTGAAAAAAAATAATAAATTAAATATCATAATATAATATAGTACTAGATGGATTTTAAAAGAAAAAGAAGAAGAAAATATAGTATGTTGTGAATATAGTTTTAATGTTGTGTATGATTTGAAGAAGAAGAAGTAACAAAGGCAGAGAAATGAGGAGAAGAGGAGCTCACCGGGGCTCAAGCCTCTTTCATTATCACTTTTACATATATATATAGAAGAGGAAGATAAATGGTAGGTGGCATATAGATACAATGATATTCACGTTTTGTTTTATAACACTCCCCCTTGAATGTCATTGTGTATTGGGTAGAATACGCTTAGGGAGTACTGCCTCATTAAAAATCTTACCAAGAAAAACCCAGTGGGATAAAAACTTGGTGAAGGAAAAAAAGAGTGCAGTGCGTATTCTACTCCCCCTCATTTTGGCTTCCCTTGATATCATGTTGTTATTGCATGTCAATCATCGTTGTCAACTTCTGGTGACGTGTGCTTTGTCCTATCATCTTTGATACATCAGTACTTTAATTTGACAGCGTTGGCAGCATAATCTTCATAATTTGTTGTTGGAGCTTCTTCTTTGCCCTCTTGCTTTTGTGGTCCCGATGATATAGCAATTTCAAGTATAAAGTTGTAGCAGATGTCTGTCTATGCTTTATGTAAATCTCAGAGATTCTCATGCATATGTCATGACTTATGGATCCATAGAAATAAGCTGTAATAGCATCCATTTGATGCATTTCTAATTTCTTTCATATTATGCCAGACTTAAAAATAACTGCATCCACCATAGGGGAGTATTTCTCCTTACAATTAATATCGGGTCGTTGGGTGAAAACTTGTGCTATAAGCCGTGCTTTGTATTTTATTGTTTTATTTACTTCATTTCCTTTTCCGCACAAGTACCCATTTTATGACCAATCGATTTTTACACCATCTCGTGTACGGACTACAGGTCCAAAAATTTCTCGCTTCACAAGCGAGTCTAAAACAGCCTTAAAATTATTTCTATTTTGGCCAATCATTCTGCGCCTACATTCATCAACACATGTAGGTTCATGATCCTCATTTTCTCTCATAATATTTAGCGCTACATCATAAGAATTCCTTCGACGGTTATTTCATGTCGGTTCCATCATATTCCTGACACTATAACTGAGATCTCATTATTTTCACTTATTTTAGGTACCTGAGTTACTTCTGGAACTTTATAAATTGTGTCAGAAAAACCTCTTCTGGAGGATTCTTGTGGAAGCCCGTACCCCAATTAAATAAAAATAAAATAATTAAATGAAAAAGAGTTACCAAAATACTCTTGAAACCCGGGGTACAAAAACCGATGCTTCGGCATACAAACATTTTCCATGAAAATGAATTAACAACGAGATGTCACAAAAGTAAAAGAGATCAACCGGTTTAACAAGTAGTAAGCCATCACGGCATCACGCCGACATAATATCACAAAATCAACTCCGGCTAACTGCCGATATAGAGATAAAATATCTATGACATCTCGAGTTATTTCACATGCAGCGGAAGATGAAAATAATAATAATACACAAGATAGAAAATATCATGCATATGGCCCTATGGATCCCACCGAGAGATAAAGCACAACTACCTGCTGAAGTGACTGCGTCTGATCTCCGAGTCGAAGGTATAAGTGAGTCTGCACGCTAACTAAAGTCTGAAATACAACGGTGGCGATTATGTGAGTCGCCTACTCAGTGAACATTAAAAGTCTAAGTATACATGGAAGTGAAGTCATGCTCGTGGGGTGAGTAGCTCACGAGCACAAGTACAGCATACAAGCAAATTAGAATCACACACCAACAAATAAGCACCTTATTGTATTATTGTTCTTATTATTTAGATTTAATGCGATATTTTAATTATTATCATTATTATTTTAATCATTATGGGCCCTTTACTGTGAGTCAAGTCTCGGTAGCGCATGTGATCAGATCAGGGTGTGAAACCCAAATGTCGATCCTCAGAAGGGGTAGATTCTGAGGCCAAAAACCACTGATAAATCTCGAGTGGCCGCTAGCTTTCTGAGGGTGCACTCAGACACACCTAACCGGTGCAAGTCTTCCAGGGGTGCACCTACATCCCCTGGGCATGCTAAACAGCATAATGTGACCCGAGGGTACCCAACCCTCCCTCGGGGCTACCAACCGTCGCCACAGTAGAATTTAGTATTTTATTCTTAATTACACTTTACATTTCTGTTGGAGTACATTATGTCTTTCAGGGAAGTGTGAATGGTATGTGTCCCTGTTTAATCCGGGCCTTCGGCCCATAACTACTCACTATCACCAAAGCTTATTACATGTTATATCTCATACAGTTTTTCATGTAGAATTTAGGCATGTGAATCAATCAGGCATACAATTCCAATCATCGCATGTAGCAAACAAGGCAAGTAAACAAACAAACCACACCAACACGCATTCACAAAACATATATAAAAAGACTTGTAATGTCACCTCAAAATGTAGATTATGACTTCTTCCCGATCCGAGTCTACAGCTCCCGAGGTATCTCCCGTGCCTGAATACCGGCACATAATATAATCACTAAACCAATTTTAGGAATAAAACGTGTATGTATGCTAATGGTATGCTCTAATCGAGTATCTCCCGACCCTAACTATTTAATTATAAGATTTCCGAGTCTAAGTCCTAAAGGATATTTTCCCTTCCATAACTCCAACGATTAGAGATCTAAGGTTCATCGGTTTAAGTCCATTAAAAATTCTCGGGCCTAAAGCCCGCTAAATTCTTAGTCACAAATTCCGGGCCAAAGGCCCACCTCTTTAAGTCCATATTTTTTACCGATTATGTAATTAGGCTTCGAGCCCGCTCTTAATGTCCGTGAATTTAATTATCCTTGATTAGGTCTTAAGTCTATCACTTTAAGTCCATTTGAACAACCTAGGCTTCAAATTGAAATTATTGGGCCTGGGCTCGGTTTTTCCCTAAAACCGTCCTAAAGTCGTTTCCGAGCCCAAGAGTTGATCGGCCTATGATCTATTCGTGTCGGTAAGCTCTCCCCGGCCACACACTCTATCTCTCCACTCTCGGTAATCCATAATTCACTAAATGTATAAATATGAATGTATTTTGGTAATTAATTTCCAAAATTTAAATACATGACATAACCGAAACAAACATAGGTAATTACCGTCTACACTCGTAAAACGAGACAATCTATCCGTTGGGCAGAATTCGATCCTTCGCCGGAAAATTCCCGAGCCCTCGCCGGAACAGTGCGTGCTCGCCGGATTCCGGTAGGATCTCGCTGAAAAAAAAACAACCAAGCTCACCGCAATGACATCCAACAGCCCGACACTGCATCTCCACCAACTGTCGACAACCAAAACGCTAAAAACACCCTTAGAACACAACTCACAACAACCCAAAAGCGACAAAACGAAACCAAAAGCGATTAAGGTCGCCGAAACTCTTACCGGAAGGACAGATCCTCACTGTCCAGACCCGAGTTTGCCAACAAAAGTCACGGATCCGTCGAGCCGAGTGACCCAAAGACTCCAACCCACTGTCAGGACCATCCACGCGGGATCAAGCACCTGAAACCGCAAATCACCCACCAATCCTCACTGCCGGAAACACGGATCCACACCGAAAACCACCACAACTGCAAATCACCACCGCAGGGCCACTGTCTGAGCAGTCCTATAACCAAACAACCCACCACCGCGCGCAGGGAGTACCAATGACTCAAATCCGCCATCAATCCAACACCGTACAACAAGAGAGCCAAAACGGGTTAGATTCAAACAACCCAGTCCCGATCTCATCCGGGTAAAGAAGTGTGGAGAAGAGAGGAAAGAGAATCGTGGCTTACCGACAGGAAGCGAAGGCGGTGGCGACGAATGCGACTGAGCCCCCACCTGAGTGCGAGCTACCGCACCTGTCCCGACCTCCCCCGACTGCCCTCTCGTGTGAAAGCTGGAAGATGGCGGCGACGGGTTAAGGACGAGCAACAGCTGCTCAGTGAGGAGAAGAAGAAGATAGGTGGTGGTGATGGTGTGTGTCGGCGGCAGCAAGAGAGGAAAGGGAGAGAGAGCATAGAAAAGAGAGGAAGAGATGAGAAAAGAAAGAGGGAGAGATAGTGGGGTTGCCGACCGTTGGTGTTGTTAGTGGAGGTCAGTGCCGTTGAGGGTGGCGGCGGCAAGTGGGGAAGAAACGGCCAGAGGGAAAAAGAAAGAAAGAGGAGAAAAGAAGAAAGAAAAGAAAAAGTGGAGAAGAAACGGGCAGAAGAAAAAGAACAGTGGAGGAGAAGAGAAAAGAAAAAGAAAAAGAAGGAGAAGGAAGGAAGGCGCCTGGGTGTGACCTAGCCCGGCCGAACGACGTGTCGTTTGGCTAGGCTCGGTCAACCCGCCCAGGTTGACTCTTCCCTTCTCTCTCTTTTTTTTTTTTTCAAAACCCCAAAACGACGTAGTTTTAACTAAAACTACGGTAAACGTCGTGTTTCGTCCCGAAACGCGTTTTAGATCCGACGAAACTCGAGAGTAACGTATTACCACTCATAATTAATGAATCCAATGGAAATAAATTAATTTAATTTCCATTACCGAAATCCGAATTTTTTTTATAAATCAATAAACGGAAAATCGGGGCGTTACAGTTCTACCCACCTTAAAAAGAATTTCGTCCTCGAAATTCAATCATCAAGTCCGTAGGTCCTACCACGATAAGTTTCTGGTATTCTCCACCAGGTGTCCGAACTCATTGCGAGATGTCGCTTATACCCTTAAGCGGTGTTTCTTCCGCTTATATAAACCGAACCTAATAATTGAGGACTCACACACAACTATGGACTCACCACTAAGATCCCGTACTACCTCTGACTCAGAGGATAACAGTTACATCGGTGGTAGGGCTTTCCCGACAAGCTCCGATGAGGAACCTCCTAAGAAGCGGTTCAAGACCAGCATCATCGGCCTGAAGGAGCATATGGTGGTTCCTCCAAAACGGCGAAAGAAGCGTATAAGCAAGGAAGGACCTTCTGGTAACAAGGATGCAAAAGATAGGAAAGGCAAGGCAGCAGCTGAGTCTAGCACACCACTGCAGATAATGAAGCAACTGGACACTTCACTGAAGAAGGTCCACACTGCAGCGATGCAAATTGAACTGGCCTGTATGGGACTCTCTTCTCAGGTCGCGAGTATACAGAAACTTGTAACAGATCTGAAAAATCATGTAACTCCGTAGAGTGCTTCTCTTTTGTTGTACTATGTTAAGAAATCAATAAAATAAGCTTTCTTCTTAAATCGAAATTCTTCTGTTACGAAATCTCGTGTTAAACGGATTAAAAATTCAGCAATAAAGGTATGAAATTAATCATAAGGAAATTATAAACGAACTAAAACTCGTTTAATAAAGTCAAAACATTAAGAGATCATAACAAAACAAGTTTCCGTATTCGGCGCCCTAGATCGATCGTGAACATCTAGATCCCGAAAACGTAACGTTCACAGTTAACAGTGACGTCTGTTAGCCTCGTGAAAAAGATACCCGTTAACTGGCAAGGCGATGATCACGGGAGCGTCCTGTGTCCCTCGAAAGACACGTTACCCACTTGTCCACAATTGTCCGTATGAGCAAAAAACGTCTGTCTCGTCTCGCATCTCTCCACGCTGTCCGAACAGCTGTAAGCTTGTCGCACACGCACTCTACTCGAGGTGTGGTCCACACGGTCTAGCCACAACGGTCACGAGTGCATGTGACAAAGATGTAGGAACAAGTCTTAAGGAGACCAAGTTGAAGTAGCCCGGGAAATTGAAAATTGTAAGGTAGAAAAGGACTGATAACCTCTGGCATTTATTGCCCGAACAACAAACACATAGCGTGTCGAAGCAATAAATGGAGTAACGGTAAAATTTCAAAACGCAGAAACTTGAAATTCGAACGTAATAAACACGCTCCTCTTAAGGTTATAAAAGACGGTAGGGTGAGGAGTAAGTCATCCAAAGCATTTTAAAGCAACCTCACGCCAAGACAAAGAAACCTCAAACTCAGGAAAAACGAAACGCCTACTCGCCCAAACACAATGCCTGCCCCATCATCAGTTTTCTTCGTCGAAGGTGCCAACCTTGGCAGAAGGAACCGACTGGCCTACAGCATGGTCAATGAACGTGCCGAAGAACTACCGAACGAGCTCGGCAGGATGCCCCGACTGGTCTTCGTCGACGAGCTCTATTCATCGCGGTTCTTTGTCACACCAATGGAAGAGGTGTTCTTCCTGGAGGATCACGGAACGCTGAGGACATCCTACTACGGATCGGCGAATACAGTGATGTTCCTCATCTCCGACAGGCTTCAGGAGTTCAACCTGGAGTCCACTTGCCAGACGGTGGAGCAAGGTGCATACTACCAGCTTGCGATGACGGCTCAGAGCATACCCAGAATGACGCGCTTACCTCCAACTTGGCCAAAGGTACGGCTGCTGGTGTGGAACTGCAGAGGAGTTGCAAGGCGCGCTCAAGAGTTCTCACGTACGCTCAGGGACTTGAAGAACCAGTACAAACCGAATATGGTTCTTCTGAAGGAGACGCAGTGGCAACCTCGGGACGATCACGGTCTCATCCCTCTACGATTCCCTCAAGCTAACCGGTTCGAGATTCCTGGCCAGCACGACAGAGGCGGCATGTGGCTGTCGCGGAGCGACAGAGTCACGGCCAACATCAACAGCGATCCGAATAGCTTCCGCGTCAACGTCGTTCCGAACCGTTAGATGTATTTTCCATTTTAATACAATATCAAAATCGTTGTAATATTTCCCTTTTTTTATAAAATATAAAATATCAAGATCAATGTAATGTTTCTGTTTGTAATGGTATTATTAGTACTATTAATAATATTTATGTTTCCGTTTAATTATGGCATAATTTCATCCTGTCCTTCAGCATTGTGCATGTCTTGCGGTGGATCCATAATAACGCCTATATGAATGCAAACAAGTCGAAAAACGTTTTTAGAAATTATAAATCTGAAACAGGCTTATGCACAGGGAAAA
>JAKUCV010006076.1:0-16695 GCA_028386065.3 Turnera subulata
ACATGCCAAGCATAGACATGCTTATCAAGTAACCCAGGTCATGGCCACCACGAAACAGTTTTCTAACCATCGAGTCGTACCACTACCTATCACGCGACAATTATATTACCATCGTTAAAATCAAATAACAGGGATCGACATCCCTAACCAGGATACCGGGATAGACATCCCTATCCAAAAACCAAGGATCGACATCCTTATCACAATTTATTATTATTCCCATTTATTAGTGTCAAAACGACTCAAGGACAAATGTCCAAAATAACCGACATGGGATAAACATCCCGAAAACCAAACAGGACGTCGGGATAGACATCCCGAACCAAAACACAGCAAATACAACATGCAACATAGCAATAACCAACAAAACACAAATACCGAGTAATAAGGCACATATTGAAGGAAATCCATCCTCACCTTGGCCGATTACTCAACTCCGGAAACTATGACCGGTCCGACGCCGGCTCCTCGGGAAACTGCCCGATATCCAAACCTATACACAAAATCATACATACACATAAATGCACATAATCGGTACTATGATGCCCAAATTACGAAATATACCCATCCCGGTTCTTATCTGTTATTATTTCCATTTACCGAAAATATTTATCCGAACGTATATCCGAATATAATTTCGGTACTATACTTTAGTTAAAACTCTTTTTCAAAATATATTTTCACAAAATAACTATAATTCCCCAAAATAATAATCATTATAATTTTTCCCAGAAAAATAATAACCTATTTATAATTTTCAGAAATTATTTATAAAGTATTTATCTTTTCTAAATACATATACAATTTAATTTTCCAACACAAAACATAATTAACTTTAATTTCCAAAATACATATTCATATACATATACTATAACCATAATTTTCCAGACGAAATAATATATATATTAAATTTTCAGAAATTATTTACAAGGCATATATATATTTTTCAAACTAACCATAATAATTTACAAATGAAACATAATTATTTATCAAAGTAAATATATTTATATTTTCTTGGAAATACCAGAATTATATTGTCCATAATTTTCTCAAAATAACTATATAATTTTTCCCAAAATACATATACCAGATTATTATAAATAAATATATATAAGTAAATTGTTTTTTTTTTTAATTAATCGGGCTGGGCTGAACAGGACCAAGCCCAGGCAATGCACAGTGCAAGCCCAAACCCGGCCCAACACCCAAGCCCAAGCCCACGGTAACCCACAAGCCATATACACGACCCGACCAAAGGACACGGGTCGGATAGTGGATACCGTAGAGGAGCAGGTCTTCTTCTTGCTCTTACTGATTCCATACACAGTTAGGTGAAAGACCCTAACCTTACAGGTATGTAAAAATTGTTATACGGTTTACTAGCTTCACATGTGTTCTTGGTTGTTTCCCTTGTCTTCCGCTGCATCTTTTTGCTTCTATATGAATGTCATATTGCTTAGGGAAACTTACATGAGGTGATAGAGGTAATTGCTGAAACCCTAATTGGTTGAATTTGGTTGCTGATCTTGGAGACTTGGATTGATTAGGAGGTGCTATCTAGCTTTGTTCTGGTAGTGTTGCCGTATCACCGGGGGCTGAAGGAAAAACCGAGAGAGAGAAAGAAAGGTAATCGGGAAAGAGGAAAGGGAAAGCGTGTTTGTCGGGGCAATAATCGTGCCTACCGACACTCGAAATGCAGTCGTTTTAGACGACGGCTCGGTTGATGCTCCACGCAACCTTGCGTGTTAAATCTTTGTTTCAAACAAAATTATAATTTTAGAAATCTCATTAATAGCAATTAGATTCTTTTACGACTTTCAAAATAATTCCTAAAACACATTTAGGTATCAAGAATACATTTCTTTTAGTTTTCGATTAATAAATATTTTGACAAAATGTTAGTGGTAATAATGATATTAGTAATACTAATAATAATAACAACAACAACAACAACAACAATACTTATAATAATAATAGTAACCAAAATTTTCGTAAGGAAAACGATATGGAAATTTACTCCAAAAGGTTGAATTCTCGATTAACTGCGATTAAATTTTATTCACCACCGTAAAAGTTAAAATAAAACAGTAAAATTATTAGAAATTTTACCCGGGTCGTTACACAAATGGGTGTTGGGCCAGGTCTGGGCTTGGCATGGGCTTGGCACTGTGCAGGGCCTGGGCTTGGTTCTGTTCAACCCAGTCTATTTTAATTTAAAAAAACAAAAAAATATATATATGTATTTATTTATTATTCTGGTATTTAATTTTGAAAAAAATATATATTTACTATAGGAAAATTATGGCTAGTTTAATTCTGATATTTTGAGGAAAATATAAATATATTTACTTTGATAAATAATTAAGTTATGTTTTGGAAAAACTATTATTAAATGGAAAAAAATATATGTACCATGAAATAATTTCTAGAAATTTAATATGTATATTATTTTCTCTAGAAAAATATGGTTGAGGAATATATATATATATATATATATGTACTTTGAAAATTAAAGACAAATATATTTTATGTTGGAAAATATTATTATGTATATTTAGAAAAAGATAAATACTATATTTACTTTCTTGAAATTATAAATAGGTTATTATTTTTCTGGAAAAATTATGGAGATTATAATTTTGGAAAATTATAATTAATTTATGAAAATATTTTGAAAAGAGTTTTAATTAAAGTATGGTACCGAAATTATATTCGGATATACGTACGGAATAATATTTTCGGAAAAAGGGATAATTATGGTAAAAGATGATAATAAAGGATATGAACCGGGATGGGTTATTTCGCAGTTTTGGCATCATAGCATACCGATTATGTGCATTTATGTGTATATATTGTTTTGTTGTATAGGTTTGGATATCGGGCAGTTTCCCGAGGAGCCGGCCTTAGTACCGGTCATTGTCTCCGGAGTTGAGTAATCGGCCAAGGTGAGGATGGATTTCCTTCATTATGTGCCTATATTACTCGGTTATTGTGTTTGATGTTTATTGCACTGTTGGTGGTTGCATTTGTTGTGATTGTTGTCGGGATGTTTATCCCAGTATTTTGATTTGGTTTCTGGGATGTTTATCCCCGTTCTTTGAGTTTTGGATGTCTATTGTTGTGTCTTTTGGAATAAGTATAATGGGATAAATAATAAATTGTGATAAGGATGTCGATCCTTGATTTTGGATAGGGATGTCTATCCCGGTATTTTGGTTAAGGACGTTGATCCATGTGATTTGATTTTGATGACGATAATATAATTGTCACGTGATAAGTAGTGGTACGACTCGATGGTTTAAGACTGTTTCGTGGTGGCCATGACCTGGGTTACTTGTGATAAGCATGTCTATGCTTGGGATGTCTATCCCGTGATTATTTTTGGGATGTCTATCCCTGGGTTCGTATTTTTGGGATGTCGATCCCTGGGTTCTCTGGATTTAGTTTGGCACCTGGAATATGTTGATAATCAGGTCTGACCTCTAGCTTATTCGTGACGGGGCCCGGAAAGATAAAATTGGAAATTGGTTTTATTTGAGTCTTTTGGTCTTGGACCGGTTTTGGGTCGAGTCTTTGTTTTGGTGTGTTTGGCTGTTTAGCCTGTGTTTGCCTTGAGTAATTATAGTGTGCATATTGATTGTCTATCCTTCGTCGGTGAGCACTTCGGACTCACCCCTCACCTGCGGGCTTTCATCCCGTAGGATGAGTTATTTGTGGTATAGGTTTGGTGCATTCCAGACAGGCTGCGGCGTTATCCTTTGGACAGGGCTCGGATCCATAGTTTGCATCAGTATCGCATACAGTGTCTTGTGAGTTATTAAGTCTTCCGCTGTGCATTATTTTTACTGTTGTTGGGCCATTGGGCCGATTATGTCGTTATTGATGTTTTCTATTTTGGGCTGTTGAGCCCGTGTTTCTGTTGTATACACTGTATGCTGGGCTTTATTTGGTCAGGTTGTTACAGTTCCGACACGTGTTTACTGTGTACGGTAAATACGGGTCGGGGCGTTTCAGTAAGAGAGAGACTGCATGCATTCAGTAAAACTAATAAATCTTATTATTATATTAAAAAAAGATAATTTGAATTAAAAAAGTGAACTTCAATATCACTATTTTTAAAAAGAGAAATAATTTAAAAGAGATTATTTTGAAGTGATAATTTGAATAAAAAATTAAAGAAGCCTCAAACAATCAAACATCTAACTAATTTTGAGCCACATGTCTTTTACATATCCTTTTAAATTGCCATATATCACTACTTTAATCACTCTTGAACCATGCCTCTGATATATATATATATATATATATATATATATATATATATAATAGATAGGAGTTAGAATAAGAACTAGAAGGAAGATTCTAAAAGAAAGAAGCAAAAGAGGCCACGTTTGATTGCAAGGGTGCTATGTCTTTTCTGGATTTTCCCTTACCATTGAGGGAGTAAAAGAGACGGTGAATAAATTGGGGAGAAATTCAAGTGCTAGGCTTTTGAGGGAGGAGGATAGTTACTACTAGGGGGTAGACCTGGCAATTTGTGTTGACGGGTTGTGTCCGTGTCGGGTTGAACAGGTAAACAGGTTTCAATTTCTCAACCCGTATCAGATCTGTTTAATAATCGTGTTGTATCGTGTCAACCTGTTTATAATCGTGTCGGGTTCGGGTTGACCCACGGGTTACCTGTTAACTCTAGCAAGTTTACAAATTTGTTTAGAGTTTGCCTATTTTGCACATTTTTCAAGCAAATAGGTATATAATTACATTTTCTATATATTAAATATAATTATAAATTATAGAATCATAATATAATACTTTTTTAAATCATATATGACAATAGTTTTGGATAATTTTAATAATTCTGACCTTAAATAGTAAATAAGTCATGTATTAAATCAGTAAAATATATGGACCCTAAATATAATCGGGTCATAAATAGGTACCCATCGGGTTGGAGGGTCAACCCGCGACTTGACCTGCTAATTTTCGTGTCATGTCGAGTCAACCTATTTAATTAAATGGATTAAAAATCTTTGATCTATACATGCTAATTTCGTGTCGAGTTCGTGTCGAAACCTATTTTGCCAGGTGTATTAGGGGGTTTAGGCAATTAAAGTAAAACGATTTTGGAATAGATGTCATGTCTCGTATCAGGCCTTTATTTTGGGCCTATAAATAATAACCCTAGGTAGCCTCGGCTTGTGGTTTTGTGATCATGGTCATGGTTGTTAAATTCGATCTGCCCCGATTAGGTAAACCTGTATTTACCACCCGGACGCCAAACGGGGTCAAAAGTGCCTCCAGGTTAGGGTATCGCAAGACCCGACCGGGTTATAATTGTTTTTTGTAGTTTTTTTTTTATTCCCCACCCGGGGTTCGGAGTTTTGCTCTGACTAATTCGGATTCGACTCGCGTCAATGGGAATTTTCTGCATACACAAGGATTCGAATCCGAGACCTCGCTTAAGCGGAACCAAATCGCTTACCACTTGGACCAACCCCACTTTGTTTTTTTTTTTTAGTTTTTAACAACCCGTTACCTGTTTTTCCATATCAATCGCTCTTAATTTAAATTTCTTTTAACGCTTGAAACGCAAGGTACACCGTCTTGTTATAATAAAAACCAGTGTTATTAAACCCGAATTGGGAGTTGAACCGGTCGGGCCTCCGGATCGCAGTTTTCCTGAGTAAATAGTGGCCAAACCGCAGTTCAACCGGAAATTAACAAATGAACAAATAACCCAGAGACCGAGCCGGGTCGCGGTTAATCGGGTTCGACCGTCCGGGCCAGTCCGGGTTTGATAACACTGATAAAAAACCAAAAAGAATGAATTGAGAAGGAAATCACCCAATAATAAAACTCTAATTTCTTTTCCTTACCAATTCCCGATTTGCAACTGAACTGAAAGCTTCTCTCCTCGATTGATCTTCAAACAACAGCATCATCACTACCACATCAAAAGACTATTTAAGTTTTTATTTTGATATGATTGCAACTCTGCAACATTTTTTTCAAAATAATGCTTGTACATATTTAGTTTTGATGAACATTTTCTTTTGGACCAGAATTTTAATGGGCTTAAACTTTCATGGACCAAATAAGCTGTCTGCTAGGCTATAGTAATATTTCGGTGGAAATGATTATTTAGCTAGAATCGGTTGAACCACGGTTAAACTTCAAAACTTGTGACCCGTCAGTTAAACCGGGTTTGATAACCTTGATCTCGCTATAAGAAAAATTAAAACAGCAAGGAAGGGAAACCCTAGTAGTAACCTGACCTCTCTTCTCTTTTTCTTTTCCTTTTTTTCACACGCGCGCGGCAACTCACAGCGAAGAGAGAGAGAGAGAGCTGCTAGTCTTGCAAAACAATGGCGGCAGTAGCAACTCCGGCGCGTGTGCCTTCCACGATGGAGCAAGACATTCAGATGATGTTGGCGGCCGAAGTCCACCTGGGCACCAAGAACTGTGACTTCCAGATGGAACGCTACGTCTTCAAGCGCCGCAACGATGGTAAGGAGGAGGAGGAGGAGATTTTGGATTTCTCTTGGGTTTTGTTCATTTTGCTGTTTTGTTAGTTGTTTTCCTGTGTTTAAAAGTTGTTAAAGAGTTTTTGGAGTTTCAGTTACTTTTAAGATACGAAAGGAGAAAAGAAGGTGAAAAATGATGTCCTCTCGTCTTTGTAATTGAACGAACGGATTGTTTTATTCTGTTAGCTGATCCTGTTTGCTTGTTTATTAGAAATGTTTTTTGTTATACTGGCTTGCCTGTATCCTTGTTTCAGGATTTTTATTTTTTAACTGTCTTAGTAAGGAACTAGATTGCTTCTTCCTTAGTAACAAGTGGCGACCATCTGATTCTAGACTTTAACTCTAGTTTTGTGTTGAGAGGCCCTAAACTAAGAGGCTACCGAGATGGAGAACTGCATTGTTAGATTAGATTAGAACGGCTTTGTTAATGTCTTTTGTCGTGTCTCCTGTGACATTGGCTTTGAATAGCTTTATTCACTTCTCTTTTGGTGCTATTATTGCGCATGCAGGAATCTATATCATTAACCTTGGGAAGACATGGGAAAAGCTTCTGTTGGCTGCCAGAGTCATTGTTGCTATTGAGAACCCACAGGACATTATTGTCCAGTCTGCAAGGCCTTATGGGCAGAGAGCTGTTCTGAAGTTCGCTCAGTACACTGGAGCTCATGCCATTGCTGGAAGGCACACTCCCGGTACCTTCACTAATCAGCTCCAGACATCATTCAGTGAGCCCCGCCTCTTGATCTTGACTGACCCTAGGACTGATCACCAGGTTAATCTAGCTCCAAGGCTCTTATCCTATTTGAATTCTTATATCACCAAAATGTTGTAAATCACAATTTTTAATTGATGTCTTGCAGCCTATCAAGGAAGCAGCTCTTGGCAACATTCCAACCATTGCTTTCTGTGATACTGATTCTCCAATGCGATATGTGGATATCGGTATTCCTGCCAACAACAAGGGCAAGCACAGCATTGGATGCCTGTTTTGGCTCTTGGCAAGAATGGTTCTCCAGATGCGTGGAACCATTCCTCAAGGACACAAGTGGGATGTCATGGCAAGTTCCTACTTGGAAAACGTTGTTGAGTTTAAAATGATCCCATTCTGAGAGCCCTGGCATAAGATTCAGACTGTTATTCCACTTTGGGCTGTTAAACTTTTACACTAGGGCTCCTCATTACATGGTTGGCATTGGCATTTCATAGTTGTGACCTGCTTGTCTTGTCATCTGCAGGTGGACTTATTTTTCTATAGGGAGCCTGAGGAAGCCAAACAACCCGAAGAGGAAGAAGTTGTACCAGCTGTTGATTATTCACTCCCAACTGTGGATTATGGGCTTCCTTCTACTGACTGGAGTACCCCAGTTGCTGATGGTCAATGGGCTCCTGATGCAGCTCAACCCATCCCTGCTGTTCCTGCCGCCAACTTGTACCCAGAGCAAGGTAAAGAATTTGGTAAAATTTATCAAAATCAATTTGTTATGTCCTGACCTTACATAACATTTTCTCCAGGGAGTCAGTCTTGAAAATCTTATAAAGGCAATCGGATTCATTAAGGGGTTATCTGTTTGGGAGAAGACCCCACTATTTATCGCATAAGCCACCCATAATTTGTCAAATATTTCAACAATCCACTCATGTTTACCATATCTGCGTAAAAAACCGTCTGTACATAAATTTTCTACTTGCAGCATTTCTATTTTGAACTTGGACCCTGCTAATTTTTTGTTAAATTTCCCCTGCCTTTCTGTGCATATTTAGGTGGATTTTCCGAGTGGGATGCTGCAGCAGCTCCATCGCAGGTTGCAGGCGCTGTAATTGGCAGTGCTCCTGCTGCTGCTACTGGCTGGGACGAGTAGAACCAAGATGTTTATTTTGAATGTTTAACTTTTGAGAACCTTGTGTTAGTTTAGAACGAGGATAGACATGCTTTTCAAAGCTCTATACATGAAAAGTTAAGAGATTTTGGTGTTGTATTCTACTCTTATTTTTATTGCATGGTATGATTGCTCGTAAATTATAGTCTGAAGTTGACCTGGCATTTCTTTGCTCTCATGTTTTTGGTTGATCTGCTGCTTCTTTCTGCATTTTGTTGTGGAGGAATGCTAGACTCTTTCCTACTGCCCTGGCAAATAACCTGTATTGCATTTTGGCTACTTCACGTAAAGGTTAATTGATATCCCACTCCCTCTAGAGCGAGTATTACTAAGATCAGGTCATTTAAACTCATATCAGATGGGATAATTATATATAGCCAGGACACCTTGTCTATAGGACTGATATAAGCATCCGTGGAAAAAAAAATGCAAAGAATGTGTTTATCATTTTCCACACGACTACTGCCGAAGTAAAGTCAGGAAACACCATTCCATGATTCCATTACGGATAATATATATATTATTAATTAAAAAGAGACGCATTATGTACTTTTAACATTTATATATACTGCCATAAGAGAAATTACCATGGTTTGGTTTTGTGATAATGGGGTATGCTTCCCTTTTATTCAAGAAAAAAGAATAGAACGCTTTATCATTGGGGTGTAGCCGTGTAGCCCGCTTGTCATGGCACCTTGGCTTTGTTTATTGAAAGGTTTGGCATCAAGAGAAAGCATTCGTTCCTTGAGAAAGTCGGCCTTTTAAGATCCAAAATCAGGCTTTCCATGCAAAGCATAATTCAACTTTGCTTGTTCTCCACCAATACATCACCCTATTGCCGACGTAACTATCCCTCCATTCTCCAAGCTTCACCTTCAAATAAGCACAGGCGCAGATTATTACTCAAGAGACATCTCCTATAACAATGGAATATTTGATCAAGCAGACAAGGTAAATGTGACTATTTCCCTCTCAAGTTCTTCTTACATCCTCAAAGAGGGATATGCTATCGTGATTGACCACTTTTGCTAGGGCAAGATTTTCTGGACAGGGAAGCAAAGAGGAGACGGGCAGCACCGAAGATAGATTCCCATCCCAGAACACTCCATCATCCCAAGGAGGTAGGCTAAGAATCTCAGTTATTCCCTTAAATGTTTCACTCAACCAAACAGGTAAACGATGCAAAAATTAAACTTTGGTCTACTTTACAGTGGCCAAAGTCTTTTTATTTCAACCAGAAACAATATCTAAAAAATAAACCGAAAGGGATATTCTTCAGATGATGCCTGTCCATAAATCCACTGTTCAAATTGCAGAGAAGAAGGGACCTCAAAATTGGATCAGGAGACAGTTTTCCGGGCAAATGAATCAAGATTATGATTCACGGGGGGTAGAGCAGGTAATCTCAGTTGCAGCTGCTGCATATGTCATCAAATCAATAGAAGAGTCAAACATCACAGAACAGACTAAACCCAGAGGGATAGCCAAACAGTCCTCGAGCCGGATCAAGAGCAAAAAGGGAGATAAAGCGATCGTAGTCCAAGGTCAGGCATCAGAAGAGTTTTCAGGTAAATATACATTATAAACTGCCTACCAGGAAGTTTGAGTTCCCATTGTTACTTTGTTTCACAAAATTTGCTTGGTCAGGAGAATCGTCAGCAAAAAGTCCAGAAATCCTGGATGGTAAAGTGCAAAAGACTGCAACCAGAAAAGAGAAAGCACCTATAGAAGGTCATGCTCCACCAATAAAAAGCACCCTCACTCTTTCTGATAAGCCTGCTTCATCAACGGAAAAAATTCCTACTTCTGCAGAAAAGAGCTTGAACAGAAGAAGCGATGTGAAACCTGAAATTGCAGAGCCAAATGCTACCAAGGCCGCCATAAAACCTGAAATTCCAAGGCCGAAACCTGGTGTAGCTACCGTAAACCCTGAAATTCAAAGTTTGATGCCTAAACCTGATCCAGTGACACCGACAAAACCTTTAACCTCACCAGCTAATACTGAAAGGCAGAAGTCACCACCACGCAGAACCGGACAAACACAAGCAGATGCTTGGGAGATTGCCGAATTGGCTAAGATCCAGAAGAGGTAATTACCTGTTCCCAGAGCAATGAATAAAAACCAGCGAAAGGTAGAACCAAATAAAGTCGGCCTAAGTTGATGAAGTTAACACGCCAGGAAAATGGAAGTAGTCTGATAATGACACTCAAGATTCACAAAGCTTTTGTTTGCAAGAACTAGAATTATGATTGTTAAATACAATTGTCTAGGTATGAGGAAGTAAGTGCCAGAATACTTTCCTGGGAGGGCAAGAAGAAGCAAAAAGCCAAAGAACGGCTGGACAAAACAGAGGTTTGTTTCATTTCCCACCATAACATAAGTGAACTCCGTTTGAGCCTCTGAGGAACAGATAACCTATTTTCCAAATTTGCAGAGTGAATTGGCTCGAATAAGGTTGAAAGCCTCAGCACGTTATCAAGACGACATAGCCGATATCAATCAGATAGCAGGAGCAGCAAGAGCAAAGGCAGCAGAGAGGAAAAGAAATGAAGAGGAGAAGACAAAACAGAAAGCACATAGCATCAGAAAAACAGGAGAAGTCCCGAGCAGATGCTTCTGCTTCTGAATCTCACTTCTATAGCATCAGAAAAACAGAAGAAGTCCTAAGCAGATGCTGCTGCTTCTGAATCTCACTTATATAGCATCACCTAATTTCAAGGAAAAGATTCTTTATTTGAAAATCGCAATAATAACCATTCTCACATGACTTTGTACAATATCTGGACTCAGAAATATCAGAACTTTATGTGAAGACAGACAATATTGGCTGCTAGTGACAGATCAATAAGTTGTTGTTTCCTAATGCTTTTTGAATTTAGTGGATAACCAAAAAACAACCCTTACCTGCTTAACACAGGAAGAATTTGCAAGTTGCCTTACCAGTACCCACAGCTTGCTATCGGTTTTGGAAAAATCATCTCTCTTATTTAAGTTCATCCTCTCCTCTATCTCCCAGTTACAGCACATAGTGTTCATAAAAAGAAAACAAGAAAAGAGGAGAAGAATATGAACTTATCAGCTAGAACTACTGCAAATGTCAGGGGAGGGGAGAGGTAGTTCAAGAGACTCAGAGAAGGCAACACTTGGAAATCTTAGACAGTAGGACCAAAAGAGGTATTGTTATGTGGCCATCCAATCCAAAAATTCAAGGGGTACGTAAAACATCTAAGAAATAATTTATTCTCTTAGGAAACAAATTAGAATTCTATGAAAACATAATAAGGCTTTGCATAAATCAAAAAATGAGGATACAAATGCAGACATCACCGCAACAAATAACCAGCAAAATGATCCTTGCACTTGCAGGTACAGGAACTTGCACATCGATACCGATCAAAATAAGATTAATTTTAAACCGAATTCAAAAGATTCCTCCAGAAAAGCAGACCAGCGACTTTGCAAAACTCTGTAAGAACTGCAGTGCTCTTAAAAATCCAGTTCTAGTATTACCAGAAGTGTTCTCATCTATCTCACTCAAATAAGGATGGCAGAGTAATGCTTAGAAGTGGACACCAAGTAATATTGAATTGTTTCCAAAAGCAGCTGAGAACAAAGGACACCCACAATTTCTCCGTCTCTGAACAACAAAAACCCAGAACAACAACTCAAGAAAGTATTTCTTTCATCAATCTACTCAGGGTGGGATAAGCAAAGTACAAGACCAGGGATGAGGGTATTGCAAAAAAAATTGTTATTAGCAAGTAAAGAAGTAAGACAACAGCACTGCCAGGTACTGCCAAGAATAGGAGGAGCAGAAATACGATCATCAGCGGCAACTTGGACATGAGGTGAAAGAAGAAATCAATAGATTTATGGATGGAAGAACTGTATCTCCCCACACGGTTAGCATAACCATCATCACCATTAAGGTCTGCCTGCTGTAGACATCGAGTGTCTGGAACCCTTCTGAGAGTAGCATTGCTACCCCGAGTTCCAACGAGTAGATCACCGCCTTTGGGAGACCAAATCGGTTGAGTGTCAACACAAGGAGTGGTGGAACTGAATCTTGAACGGTTACCATTCAATCTCTCAACCATCCAGAGGACAAAGAAATTCTTGCGAGGGTACTTGAGCTTCCCCTTGCAGAGTAGCCGCAATGAGGGTGAGTGGCACCAGGGGCAAGAAATGAAGAGCGGAAGCTTGACCTTCCGCAAGGCGGTACACTGAAGCCCCAAGACACAGTTTTCACAAAGGGTATGGCCACACCACAACACATAAGGCACATTCTCAACAATGTTGAAAGATTCCCAGCATACCGGGCATTCCAGCCCTTCTTCTTCCTCTTCTTCTCTACTAGAATTGGAGCACAACCCATCATCGGAACATTCTAATTCAGCTTGTAATGACTGAAAGGAACTCTTCCTCACACCAATGTTAGCAAATGCATTCAAAGCGAAACTCCACATTATTATGAATGATTAGAAGAAGAAGAAGAAGAAGAGAATCACAAGGCTGGGGGGGTACGAAGGGAAATGACGCCACTCCTCCTCTTTCCTTTCCAGCCAAAAGAACAATCAACAGCAGCTTTTGTGTTCGGTGATAAAAACCTAGAGACACACAAAACAATTTTCTTAGCCAAGAGGTGGTGATAGGCTGATAATATGTAAACCAATATAAATCGATTGATTGATTGAATGATCTTTGACAAGGCTGCCACCCCTACATGGCTACATCACAACCACAATTACCCTGTGATGCGCTTGATTTATCATGAACAACTAATTTGGCACCAAAAACAAAAAGCGGTTATAAAATTCCATTGAAATACAGTGTTGTACACGAAGCGGACATTACCTTTTTGAGATGATCCAGAATTGGAAAGGATTTTGGGTGTTAAAGAGGAAAGAAGGAATGAGCTGCTCCTCTCTGTTTTTTCTTTTTTCTTGCGGTTATTTCCCAATAATCCACCTTCCGCTCCGCTGGATTCATTCGGCCTTTTCCGGTGAGCGGATAAAAATAAAAAAAAATTTGACAAATAACTGTCCGCGAATCAAGTGGAGACTACAACGCGTATCATTGAAATTGCCCCCTTCTTCTTTAACCAAGGGTTATTGGCAATAAGGAATCTACACATTAATTCTAGGAATAATTGACTAACAAGATAATTAACTTTTGTTTTGAAATTTGTCGCGAGAATTTTTATGACATATTTAATAGAAGGTTGATCTCATTTTTTATTTGAATTTTGATTAGAAAAATCTAAAGCAACTATAATTAGATTAGGAAAAAATTAAAACAACTCAAATGTGTAATTTGCAAGGTTATTAAAACCGGACCGGTTCGACCGGTTATCCCGGTTCAACCGCATTTTCAGGACAACTCCGGTCCGGTTCACTAGGAAAACCCCCCCAGTTATAGAACCGTTTTGAACCGGCCAGTTTTTACCGGTTAAAAATTTTAAAAATGGTGAGAGTAAGACTTGAACCCTTGATCTCCTAACAATATTTAAAGCCATTAACCAACTAAACTATCATAAATTAGTGTTATCTTTACATACATTTTAGTATATATTGAGAATGACTTCAATTTTGACCATAAAATTATTTTAATGAATATATTTTGACTATTTTCTTAAAAAATTAATATAATTTAATAAAACGGTTGAACCCCGGTTTTCCTTGAACATCCCCCTCGCCGGTTCAATGGCCGGTCCGGTTTTCAAAACCTTGATAATTTGATAATAATAGGGTAAATTATATAATTTTTAGAAGATTAAAGACCAAATGAGAATAAAAATACGAAAAAACATTGCCACGTTGCCCAGTTAAGGTGCGACATGTAGGGTACGCATGGACGCATCCGATTAGGGATGTACATCGAATCATCCCACTATAATCATTCACTTAAATTATTATATGCCAATATGAAGATTTTATTTTAGAAGAAATACATTATAAAGATTTGAACTCATGATAATGATCAAATAATTTAACACAAATTAAGCATACTCAAAATTAATTTTACTCAAGTTTTGAAAGAAAAAGAAGAAAAAGCCATTCCCATTATCCAAATTGACCTAGAAAATTTGTGGCCCGCCCAGTTCACTAAAAATTGGAAAATTTGTTGGATCTGACGGCTTTGTATATATCTCTTTATGTTTAGGGGTCTTGAAAACTGGAAGGACTACTAGTTGAGGTTGACATAATCGAATTAGTACGCTCCGAATTTGACAATATTGGTTTTTGTCTGGCTAAAGTTGTTCACTAAGTTCGACAAAAACCGGGTTAATTACATTTTGACCTCCTGAATTTCAGTTTATTTTTGACTCACCCCTCAACTTTTTTTTTTCATCAAATGACCACCTGAACTCCTAATTTGATGCAATTAACCACTTCCGTCCATGGGCCCATGGATTCCATTACTTGCACTAACGGAATATTCGGTGGATGACACGTGGCAGCATCATAACTGTTCAATAATTTTTTATTTTTTAAAAAAATACAAAATAAAAAGGAAAGAATAAAAAAAATTATACCAATTAATTTGTAATTATTATTCCCTAAAAATATGGAAAGCTACCATTAATTGGTATAAAAAAACTTAAAATTTTAGGAAATTACTAATTATTATCCCCTAAAAATTTGGAAAGCTCCCATTAATTGGTATAAAAATAAAAAATACCTAAATTTTATAAAATTAATAGTTATTATTCCCTAAAAAAATGAAAAACTCCCATTAATTGGTATAAAAATAGAAAAGACCTAAATTTTAGGAAATTAATAATTATTATTTCCTACAAATATGAGAAGCTCCCATTAATTGGTATAAAAATAGAAAAATACCTATATTTTAGGAAATTAATAATTATTATTCCCTTAAAAAATGGAAATAAAAATTATTAATTTTTATATTAATGGGATCTTTTTATTAATTTTTATATTAATATTAATTTTTAATTAATTTTTAAAAATTATATTAATTATTAATATAAATGGGATCTTTTTATATTTTTAGGGAATAATAATTATTAATCTCCTAAAATTTAGGTAGTTTTTTATTTTTATACCAAATTGTTACAGCCCGGGTAAAAATTTGGATTTTTACCGGGACTGTAGAAGTCGTTTTACCGTGATTTACTGTTGAATTAATCTTGGGTAATTAATTCAAGGTAAATCGGGAGTTTTTTTCGAAACCGAGAGTTTTTCCGCGCTCGGAAGTATTTTCCTAACTAACCGAGCCTCGATTTTCAGTTCCGAGAGTTGGTCGATGCTCAAGAGGATTAATCGGATTTTCCGAGCCCAAATCATATTTTTTGACTCGGGACGGGAAATTACGATTTTGCCCATGTCATCTTCTTTTTCTTCTTTTCTTTTCTTCTTTTCTTTCTTCTTTTTCTCCTTTCTTTTTCCCCTTTCTTTCCCGTCACCTTCCTTCTTCCGCCCGTGACGCAGCCGCCTACCCCACCGTCTTCTTTGTCCCTTCTCCCGTGAACCCATGTCTGCCGCTTTCCCTTGCCTTCTCACCCATGACCCTCTTGTCTTCCCTTCTCCTCCTCATCTCCTCTTCTCCATCAACAAACACACACACATCCACCGAACCCATTTCCCTCCTTTCCTTTTCTTTTCTTTCTTTTCTTTTCCCCTCCTACTCCTCCTCCCTTCAGCCGCCACCCTTGCCGCGACCCGCCACCAAACACGCAAACACAACCACCACCGCAGCACACCCACGCCATCCACCACCTGAGTCGTCGCCCTCCCCTTCCCCTTTTCCTCTCCACGAGCGCGCGTTGTCATCAATCGTTCTCTGCCACCAATGGTCGACCACGCCGCCGCCTCCTCCAGCATGCTCTGCCGCCACCCTTCTCTTCCGCCGCCGGTGCCGACCACTGCTCGCCACCATTTCGAGGAGACCCGACGTGAAGCCGCCAACCCGGGGTCCCTCTCTTCCTCCTCTGCAACGAGTCGACACCGCCACCCGAGCCGCCTGCACGTCGCCGTCGTTCCCGTCGGGCTGTGCTCGCGCCTCGCCGCCACCGCTCCCACCTGCTGTCGCCGTCGTCACGCCGCCTTGCTCATGCACCAAGGTGAGCCGTTGCACCCGTGAAGAAGACAACACTGTTGTGCATGGGTTGTTTGTTTTCATGCATGGGCTGAATTCTTTGTTGTGTGGGTTGGGTGTAGTTTGCATGGGCTAATGGGTTTGGTTGGGTTTTGGGCTTGGTGGTTATGGGCTTGGGTTAAGGCTATGAATGTTGGGCTTTGGTTTTGTGGATTAAAGGTTGTAGTTTTGGGTT
>JAKUCV010006077.1:8516-41423 GCA_028386065.3 Turnera subulata
TTTTTTTCTCTTTTTCTCTCTTTTCTCTCCTTTCTTTTTCTCTTCTTCTTCCTTTCTCTCCCGGCTCCCTTCTCCTGCTTTCTTTTTATAAACTGTTAATTACTATTAACCATGTGATTAACCAATAATACAATTCGTCCATATTACGGGCGAATCCGATCCGGACCAGAAAATAACCGATACCTCCTTAGTTATTTTCCGGTGTGATTTTCCGAGAAATTCCGAAAACCGAAAAATACCAACTTAGTTTCGAAAAATTCGCGGGAAAATCACGAGCGCGGGAAAACACTCAGTTTCGAAAAACGACTCCCGATTTACCTTGAATTAATTACCCAAGATTAATTCAACAGTAAATCACGGTAAATAGACTTTTACAGTCCGGTAAAAATCCAAAATTTTTACCCGGGCTGTTACATGGCCCCGCGAGAGCATGAAAATCTCTGCTAAAGTGATTAGCAACAGTTTGCACCTTCTTCCTTTCTTCTTTGCAATCCATGCATTCAGATATATCCAATGCTTCAGTCATCACTCCCTTGTATTTGTATAGCATTCTTTCGCTATAATTAAATACTAGCTCACTTCCCGTGGGTTCCACGGGATTATTTTCCTGCATAAACAAAAAAGATAATTAAAATAAATTGGGAAAATAAAAAGAATATAAAAACAAACAGGATGCTTAATTAAGGGTGACAAATAATTTTAATACTATACGAATATTCGTACGTCTCCAAGAATAATAAAAGAGAATGAAACTGTATCACACATAGACTGTATCTAGACCTTGTGTAGTGCAAATAGAAACAAAATAAAAAATGAGTAAAAGAGAATGAATGAATAGAGGAAGAGAGACTATTATTTCACATAGTAGAGTCCTGTATCTGTATTTAAAGAGAGATGATGGAAAAGAAACTTGTGAAGAAATACACGATAAAAAAATGATAAAAGCTTAGTTTTGAATAACGATATTATCTTATCAGTTGTAAAGTTTATCAATCTAAAACTAATATAATTCTTATCACAAAAAAAATTATAGATATATAACAGTAATATATTAATATATATATGTATGTAATATTTTCAAATTAATGATATATTTTTTCTGATAAGAGTTTAATTCTTATCAGGTATAATTCATAAGCTTTTTCTGATGAGAGCTAAATTCTTATCAGGATTTTTTTAATATTAATTTTTTTGTATAATTATATTTATCATTCATATGTCAAAATCTAATTGATTAAAACTAAACTAAAATTCCTCCACATGGTAATATATGAAGAGCTCTATGTGTCAACACTTGATGAGGGTATTAACTTTACATATATATAATAGATAATAAATTAAGAAAAGAGAATTTTTTTTCAGAATTGAAAAAAAGGAATTGAATCACCAACTAATCACCAAATCACATAATAAAAATCACATAATCACCAAAGAGACAATGCCACCCCGATGCAACCAATTCGTAGATCACCTAATTAGAAAGCTCAGCATAGTGATAAATTCAGGAGCTTAAAGTACCCCGGATTGCTCCTAAGGCTTAAAAGGTGAGAACTTTATGATGCAGGGCTTTTATATGGTGGACTAGATTTTTTAGTCTATAAGATCACTTATAAGTTTTTTTAAATTGATATCCTAGGTTCATCAAGCGTTTGAGAAGAGAAAAGTGAAGTGCTGAAAGTTCGAAATGCGACAAATACTTTGGGGGAATGAATTCAGTTTTTTTCTATTGGTGTATATCATTTTACACAACCCCCTGACGGGTGTGTGTCCTTTTTACTTTCTGATGTAACTGGGCCTAGCTCCCAGAGATTGTTCCACTCTGATCATTAACTGCCCACTTCTGGATTTGAGTAAGCGCCTGTGGTTGTACTATGTATTGACAAAGGTTATGCGAAAGCCTTTGAAGTGTAGGAACCAATTGAAGCATAGGGTTGATGTGACCCTGAGCAGGGTACGGGATGCACACTGCATCTGGCTTTTTAGCTTGTGGTGAAGAACCCATCTCTGATCTCTGTGTCTGTGTGAGAGGAAGAGAGAGAGAGAGAGAGAGAGGGAGAGATGATACAAGCTAGAGGACAGGTTTGGGAGCATAACTATACCCAGAACGGATAGTTTTAGCCTTGAAGAAAGAAAATTGACCAATGGCAGAAAAGAACAGTCCTCCCTCTATACTCTACAGTACATGATATGCAAGTCAAATACACAGATGATAGCACGCGTTTTTGTCCATCCTACACTAGTCCAGTCAAGAGGGGCCAAAAGAAGAAAAATTTCGTCTCCCCAGAGATAATTAGTGTTGCCAATTACTTAATCAGATCAGTAGAACGAGAAGATACGATACAACCTGCCTAAAAACTGTACTGCAGCTCTGTTAATGGTATCTCTGCCGGCAGGACCACCATTTTCTAGACCTTTCTCTTAAACTGCAGAGAAACAAGGTCTGTTTTAAAAACACTGTAACAGGTTATTACTGGATATCTGCTGGCATGGTCTGTTATTTGGCCCGGGGGCCTGAGCTTTGTTAGTGAAAACATCATCATTTTGTTCAACTTTGATAGAGCTTTCTCTTTCGACATATGATGAGTGATTGCAAATGTTTGCTAAGTTTGTCTTTTCGTTTTGCTATTGATCATATCATGATGGAGAGGTTGTCTGTGCACTGAATGTTATTCCTTGCACACTGTGCATTGTTAGGCAGCATCTGGAACTAAGGGTGGTTCCAGTGGATCTCCAGTAATTGATTGGAAAGGGAGGGCGGTGGCTTTGAATGCTGGGAGCAAGTCTTCAAGTGCTTCAGCCTTTTTCTTACCTTTGGAACGAGTGAGTGCTTCTGTCTTTTATCTTTAGGCTTCTTCTTGTTCCATGCCATTTGCATTTCTCGGAAATATAGTAAGCATTTGTAGTCTGATACCAGTTGTTTTAAATATATAGTGAGAGTTTCGGGCCCTAAAAATTGGAGAATTCTTGCTTTAGTTGGCATTTACAAGCAGAATGTATAAGTGAACTAGCTGAGCCTTCGTAAGTGTTAGTAGTGAGTATCAGTTGTTTAAATCAACTATGTTATAAATGATTAATCTTTGGTACCAGTCAATTTCTCTTAAAATATTGGTAAGCTCTTGAAACGTTGAGGACAGGGATGCCATCTACTTTCTGTATGGGATAACTTTACATGATTGTGGGTGTCAATCTGACAACTAGCTTTAGCTTTTGCGTTGGCAAGAGTAAACAGTATCCTCAGAGGTTGGTTTAGCGTCACCATACATGACTGGCATACTAATTTACTTTGTTGTGCCCATCTGTCACGTACTTTCTTCGATGAATTTGTGTTTTCCCATTGGGCTTGCATCTTTGGGGAGTGTTGAGGACTTTTATATCCATTAACTATTGAATATGACATAGGTGCATAAGCCTCTCTATGTCCAGTTTTGGATCTTTGGCAAAAATTGTAGAACTCTAGTTGTAAAAAGGCAGTGTGCAAAGTAGTGGAAGAGAAAAACTGCTTAGGGAAGATGGTTTTAGGCTGCATTTGGAATGTGCTTGTGGAAGAGAATTTTAAGTTGCACATGGATGTGGTGTAAGTTCAACGGGTTCTAGGACATTAAGAGTTTAATTACCTTTATAGCCACTGCTAGCAATCCATGGATAACGCGTTGATGTTCACCCTTTAATGTTCTCATTTTCTTCTTTAAAGAAACAAAGAAAATTCAAGTTGTACACTTTAATGTGGAACGTTTGGGAGAAAGGTAGCATTTAATTCTTTCAATGGGTAAGCATTCCAGACAGACAAAACAAATATCTAGAGCTCAATGCGCTGCCTATTTGATTTGAAGATGTTATTTTTTTTTCCCCCCAGCAATGCTGGTGTTATTAGAAGAATGCCCTAAATTATCTTTGCTCAAAGTATTTTCTGGCATTTTGGTAGTCCTTGTTCCTTTCATATACCTTGTTCCTGCCTCATTCAAATCCATGCGCAGGGCACGATAACTTCTGTCTCATTCAT
Source organism: Turnera subulata (assembly GCA_028386065.3). Taxonomy (NCBI): domain Eukaryota; kingdom Viridiplantae; phylum Streptophyta; class Magnoliopsida; order Malpighiales; family Passifloraceae; genus Turnera; species Turnera subulata. The sequence continues at coordinate 12,517 of JAKUCV010006077.1, forward strand.
GTGAGCCTGATACCTGTGCTAGGCGCCGTTGGCAAGCAAGTAATACTCATCCTTTGTATATTCTATTGCCTTTCCTGTCCCTCTCATCCTTCTAATTATTTCAATAATTTTGCTGATTTGTAGCTGTAGATCTTTGTGATATTTTCATGCATGATTGTAAGGTACAAACTTTTATTCACGCTTTTCATGATTTAACCTTTAATTATTTGTTATTTGACATGCCCCAAAAGAAAGAAGGCTGACTTTTCAAAGTTTGTCTTTCAGAATTGTTTTGCCTTTTGTTTTCTGTCAGCAGGACAATCGTTTTATTCTTGCAGCACTGATTCAACAAATTTCCCAAATGCAAGCACAGAGAGTTATGCAGGGAAAAGATGGCAAACAAGGAAAAGAAGACTCAATAGGTAAGTCGCTCTGCCACTTTGCTCTACATGCTCAATACATTCTCATCTTCATCATTGAGAATTTTCATGGATTGTGCCATTTAACTGAAAATTGTTAGTTCATAAAAGCAAAGTTTCACAAAGGAATAGTTTCCTTAAGATCAGGGAACTAACCAAAAGATCATAAAGACAGAATTTCCTTTAGATTAGGAAACCCAAACCAAAAGCTAAAAGATATTACCAAAGATATGGGGGCGCAAATGTATTCATATTAGTGCATGTAAATTTGCTGTAGATTTTTTTTTTCCTTATTGAAAAGCAAAATTCCACTCTTATAAGCCGTCTATGGATGGACGAATTTTGTGAGCCCAGGAAAATATTGGTACCGCAGTTTTGACACAATAATGAAACTTCTTTCTTCCCTTATCAAGGATTGCTGCATCCAATATCGAATTTACACCTCATGAGGTCAGTTCTGCGTTATCATCCTTTCATGAACCCTAAACTACCCAGATCAAATCATACGATTGAACTCAAGGAATTGTACACAAATTAAATCATACAATTGAAAACTCGTGAAATTGTACTCGGATTAAATTTCCATCTCAGAGCTCTATAATTTATAAACCAGCAGTACGTTATAATATGGTAGTTAAAACATTTTCCATTTTATATATTTCAAAGCCCCCTCTTTCCCGCCATACAAAAAACACAGTGAGAATCAACCGCAAACTCTTCGAAGTTCGAATCCTCTCTTTCTCTGGACAAGTCCATCAAATCCCAGAAAAAAACCTCTCTCGACCTCCGCCAAAGCTCTTCCCTATCCCGAACCCGAAACCACCACCACGCCCCCAGCTTACCAGAACCCCTCCATCCCCGTCACCCTCGACCTCAACCACCACATTTTGCAGAAACTAGAACAATCATGCCACACCATCAAACACCTCAACCAAATCTTCACCCACCTCATAGTCCTCGGCCTCCTTCAATATCCTCTCGCCGCGGGCCGGTGCGTGAAGAAGCTCTGCACTTCCTTGAACTCATTGTGTTCTACTCTATGACCACATTGAAGACCCTGATGCATTCATGTGCAATACTGTGATGAAATGCTTCGTGAGCGGGAAGGACCCTTTCGGTGCTTTGAGCTTTTATTATGAGAGGATGATTGCTAGGTGGGTTACGCCTAATCATTACACGTTCCCGCTCGTGGCCAAGGTTTGTGGTGATATTGGGTCGTCGATAGAAGGGCAAAACTGCAAAAGGCTCATGCCCTCGTGGTTAAATTCGGGTTTGAATTCGATTTGTTCGTGAGGAACTCGTTAGTGCATATGTATTCTGTTTGTGGGAGGGTTTGGGATGCGCGGGCTGTGTTTGATGGTGGGTCTGTGTTGGATTTGGTGAGTTGGAATTCGATGATTGATGGGTATGTGAAGAATGGGGAGGTGGGTCTTGCACGGGAGCTTTTTGATGAAATGGCCGAGAGAGATGTTTTTAGTTGGAATTCGATGATTTCTGGGTACGCTGGGGTTGGAGATATGGAGGCCGCGAAAGCTTTGTTCGAGAGAATGCCGGATAAAGATGTTGTGTCGTGGAATTGTATGATTGATGGGTATGCAAAGATAAGAAATGTCTCTATGGCTCGTGAGTTTTCCGATCACATGCCTTTCCCGAATGTGGTTTCGTGGAATGTCATGTTGGCTCTTTATTTGAGGTGCAAGGATTATGGCCAATGTTTGAAATTGTTTGATCAGATGGTAGGAGGAGATGTTAGGCCCAATGAGGCAACTCTTGTGAGTGTCTTGACAGCCTGCGGTAATTTTGGTAGGATTGAGGAAGGCAAATGGATTCATTCTTACATTAAAGATAATGCCATTAGAGTTGATGTGTTACTTTCAACTGCTCTTTTAACAATGTATGCAAAATGTGGTAGGGTAGATCTGGCTAGGGAAAATTTTGATGAAATGACTGAAAAAAATGTTGTTTCATGGAATTCAATGATCATAGGATACGGTATGCAAGGAGATGGAGAAAAGGCCATTGAGATGTTTATGGAGATGGAGAAGAAAGGTCCAACGCTGAATGATGCTACTTTTGTGTGTGTTTTATCGGCATGCTCCCATGCAGGCATGGTTTTGGAGGGTCGTCGGTACTTTGATCTAATGCATCGAAAATAAAAGATAGAGCCAACGGAAGACCATTATGGTTTCTTGGTTAGTCTCCTGGGCAATGCAGATGTGATTAAACAATCAGGGGAACTCCCTTCGGAATTGGATGCCTGTGCAGAACCTTCCTTTAGGGGGGCTCTTCTTTCTGCTTTTAGGACTCGCTCACTTTCAGAGCTTGCAGAGATTGTGGGCAAACAACTAATCAAGTTGTATCCAAAAAATATTGCAGCATATATCATGTTAGCAAACACATATGCTTCTGAAAGGAAATGGGACAGTGTAGAAAATATGAGACAGATTATAAAGCAAGAAGGATTTGGACAAACAGTAGGCCTTGGCATGTCAAACCTACAAGAACTTGGCTCAGGATCTTATGAAGAAAATGGTTCACTACACAAGAGGAAGATGGCATACTCCATGTTGAGTGAGATGTGTGCTCACATGAAGTTATGTCATACAGATTCTAACAAGGTCTCAAATAGGTCGAATAAAATCACTTGTAAGGAGTTAGATGAGATCCTCTGTTTTTCACATGGAAACATAGTTTTTTGAAGTAAATTGGAGGAGTTCAAAATTTACCTAGTTGGAAGGTGAATGATGCTTCTGGGAATGAAGTTAATGAGCTGACATCAATAATTGCTCGATATAAGGTTAAAACCAATTTAGAGCTGAAAAGGTACTCTCAGATTTTTCTTTTTATTTAAGTTCCATCCACAACAACCAGCTCACATCAACGAGATCAACATATTGTATCATTCCATTGTACCTTTTAGATTTCCTGTTTGCTATAAAGCCAATATGTGCAATGCAAGATTTCATGGTCTACTTTCCATTCTGTATACATTGTTGCATTATTAATTTTCGTAGGTTTTCCTGGTCAACTAATATTCAGTCATTCCACTCATGTAGTTATTGCATGGCATCCTGCTCTCAAATTTTGAACTAACAACTCTCAAGCATTCCCATGGTCATTTCCACCCTTTTATTTTTCCTTTTGACTCTTAATAACAGTTCACGTATTAAAGAAAATCTCTGCAAACTGCTCCCGGTATGTTGTCTAAGGTTTATGGAGAGAAGAAAAGAATAAATCCCCAGTCACTGTTAAAAAACTAAAGTTGTTCTATAAAGACCAAAATGATTACATTCTCAAGTTTCACATATTTGATCCTATCCCATCTTCCAATGAAGAATAAATAACAAATGAAGCAACAACTATAACACAGCTAGACATCAGACTTTGTGAGACTTATTTGGATGAACATTTTCTTCACCCACATGACTACAGATTCACTTGTACTCCTGTATCATATGTTTCTCCAGCTTTCCAGTCTTGGGGTATATTGTTCACTGGAACAACCCACTCCTCATCGCCATCCTCATCACTGAATAACATCCTTAGTGACAAGGATCCACTGGGGGGAGATGTGGTTGTCCACACTGCTCCATAGCTTCGGTCCAACAGCTTGCACACGAAATTTTGTGTCTGTACAGAGGAAAATTGATTCTGTTAGTACTGGTTTCAAGAGCCGAACCAACTTTAGTGATACCAACTGTGCAGCCCTAAAATGACATATGAGAGACTGCGTGTGAATGCTTTGCTTGTTTTCAGCATGTTACAGAGTTGATACTCCTATAATTCCTTAATCTTTCTCATCTTTCTTTATCTTTTTTTATGAGTTCTCTGTCTTAATCTATGAGTGTGAAGACTCAACCTTGCACTTTAATAACGCCAGTTTCACAATTCTTACAAGTTTGCAAAATCAAAAGAAAAATATCTAGAAATTGCGGAATACCTCACAAAGCTGGACAGCAGTAATATCCCTCTTGCCTTGTTGATACCATATTACAAAACCCAAATAATGAGGGCTGCTGCTGGACTCATCAATTTTGATCGTGATATTTTTGTATGGGTAGCTGCATGAAACACTGCATGGATAGAGCAATTCAATTAATCCGCAGTAGTTGGTATGCGTAGAAGTGGAGAAAAACTAAATGATTGTTTGCATCACCCCTTTGCATGATACAGTAAAACCATATGTAGCTTTCTGTTTGTTTAAGATCCCAGAAGAGAAAAATCTTTTGAATGTGAAGATTTGTGGTTAACAGACAGATTAGATTCTTTTTCCTCTGCTAGAAAAGCAAAAGAATTCCCTTGCTCAAGGTGGGTAATCTCACCGTCTGTATTCAATATCAACTACTCCAAGGGCTAATAACGATGCAGCTGCATCTGAGGTTTGAGCCATGCGAGTAAAGGCTCTTCTGGTTAGGATAAAGTCAGTGCCATGACCTGAGCCCTGGTCTGTTATAACAACTGTTACTCCTTTGTCTGTGCAATAGTAACCACTGGTGCATCTTACCTGGTAAAAAAAAGAATCATAATAACAGATATTATGTGCATATACAGAGAGTAACAGAATTCGATCAGTGCAGGTGTTTATTGCATTTGTGATATGCAATTGCAATGATTTGAGAAACTTACCTGATAACAAGCACCGCAGCCTAGACCATTACGGTAGAGATCAGATGCAGCAGAAACATCACCACCATGTATTGTTGCTCCAAATGAACCAAATCCACATGCACCAACTGCCATTAATGAGACCACAGAAAGAAAATGAGAATGCATGCTTTGTTATACGGCTCAACTAAGTCTCAGTTCAAAACTACTTGCTTTCATTTACACAGTTTTTTTTTCTTGTATTCATTCATGCATGGATATGCTTTGTTATATGTACTATACAGAACTGCCTCCTCAGACTAATAACAAGATTGAATGTCCTACTGTCTGTTCCATTTTCGTCTGAATTCCGGTAGTGAGCTGCCCGAGATTGAGTGAAACAGTCGCTGCACGTAGCACCATGTGCCGGAGAGTGCATAGAAACCAAAGCTGTAGAAAGGAGCAAAATATAAGATGAATTACAAAGACAGTGGAAACAGAACACAAGGTGGCAGAGCATGAAGTTTACAAGGATTGTAGTATTTATAGCGAAAAAACGCAGACTCTTTGGTTTGGTAAATCTTAGCCAACTTTGACTTTCTGTCTAGTTTTGTTTCCAACTAGTGGAGATCTGTTAGCCAGGATTCTTTTCAAAAGCTACTTTATTGCACTTGAATTACTTGGTTTAGCAAGACATAAGAAGATTGGTCTGACTTTAGATTTTCTATTGTGATTCTCCTGGTCCTTGTTGAAGCTTTAGGATTAAGTAAATGTAAGTCTTTAATTTAACAGGATTCTAGTGTAAATCATATATTGGTTTAATCAAATTCAAAGGTTTATCATTATCAATTAGTACTTCATTTTTCTTTGGCTACTCCGTTTTCCAGTCTAATTTATTCTACATAATATTTGAGTTTAGTCCTTGCCGAAGAGAGAATTTGGCATCTTAAGTTCGAAAATGTGTTCATCTAATTAATTCACACATCTATCTTGCAATAACAGTTTCTTAATGATGGAGAGGGAGGGAGAGGCAGATTGAATTGGTTCAATTCAACTTGGTTGAAATTTGAATAATGAATCCAAACATGGAATGCTTTGAATCAATTGGCTTGAAAGAATATTAAACAACAGGGATAGTTAGGTGCATTAGCACTATGAGAAGCTCCATGGTTAGGCATGGCATTTCTTGATGTTCCCACTACTCATAATCACATGAGGCTTCCATTTCCTTAGGTTGGAAGCTGCAAGGGAAACACCTACGCATGTAATGCAGGTAATAATCTGGAAATGATATAAGATACAAGAAAAATTAAAGTATGAGAAGAGATCCTATTCATATAATCTTAGTAACATGACGTGTAAGAGAAGATCATTGAAACGACTTAGTATGCTGGCTGGAAACAACACTATGCCACTTTGTCACAATTATATAAATTGGTTTAGTTTTCGTGCGCCGAATCAAAGCCCAAATTAAATAATAAGGTCGGGTGTGTGATCGATTATCAAATTGTAAAACCCTATATTCGCACATCACAAAAGGAGCGGAGAATTAACAAACCTAATGTGGTTGTCCAAGGCGGCGGCGGCGGCGGCGGCGGCTCAAACCTTAGATTGTTTAGGCTCTAGTAAGGATTCTATGCTTTCCATCGTACGGCGCCGAATCAAACCTGTTACTATTAGGATGATGCCGGCGGCCTCCATTCATGCCTCCCCCGATGATGATCACGACGATCTTGTATTGGGTCGCAAGCGGCCGAATTCTGTTCTTCCTCCACTGAAGTCGCCGCTAGAGTATGAAGGCAACCTAGAAGATGGAATCGCTTTGTACAGGTATATGTTCCCACCCACATGGTCTCTAGACAACGAGGTGGAGCGTAGGAAGATATATGCTCTCTGGGGCGCTTGGGTGCCCCCCACCGACGCTGATATTCACAGATTTTTCAATATTAATTTTCGCAAAGTCGCCCCTCCCTCCACTTGCCTTATGTTTCACCGCCTGAATAACAATGGCCGAACATTCATCCCCTATCTCAGAGAGATGCGCAAATCCTGGGTCTCTGATTTTCTTGTTTTTTTTTTATTGAACCGAGTTAATGTAACTGTTTGGTGATTGATTTAGATTGATCGCAGTCTCTCCTCCTAATTAACTATTTCTTCTTATTTATTCTATCAATCAGGGATTCGAGGTATCGTCTTACGGATGGACGGCGGAAACAATCCAACCCGCACATGAAGTTGTAGGTGGAACCGCCGATGATTATACTGCCGGAATCCGACCGCCCTTCGATGATCTCACCGGATGTGATCTTGACTGCCCCAAATGGCGTGTCCGGTTGAGTTTCATCAGAGCTGTGCAGTACCTCACCCAGATAACGGTTAATATATTTTCTCTAATCCCCATAAATATTAATTTGCTAATTCCTTTTTCATTCGTCTGCAAAATTAATTGATATTGAGTATGCTAATTATGATCATTTTCTTTTTGTCGATGAATATATATATATATATATATATATATATATATATATATATATACAGGGCCACAAGCATGAGCCCGTGGAGATTGTACGTGTAAACATCTACCCATCTGTGTCGCATCACTTCTATCTAACCTTCATCGCTAGAAAATTGTCCACTGGCCTGTCCCGGACTTTCCAGGCTGTGGTGCGGGATGCGGGTGTTGGTTATGGTTTCGATGTTTTTTACATCCGGCTGAAACCGACTACATAACACCGCTCCCATTGGCCGTTGATTTTTGAAATGTTGCACTGTTCCTTAAGTCTGAAACTCTGTTCAGAAATTGGGATGGAGACAGGTTAGAGATGGTTTTGTGGATGTTTTACTATCTTCCACATGGATTTTGCGTGTACTAAATAACTTGCTTTTGCATGGATGGCGTTTGCTTGTCATTCCCATTTTAATAGAAAAAGTTTTTCTATAAAGTGGGTCGCTATAGGGGGAGTCTTGTGCTGCTGAAGTAACGTAACCTTCATTTAATTTTTATCACATTTGTTTGATTCAATTTTGCACGAGTGAAGTGAAGTGGTGACTTAAACCCTCAGCAGCCTCTCACTTTCTTCCAAGTTGTTGAACTTCAAGAAATCATGAGGTAGGCACTTGGTCAGTATCGGGATTATTTCAGCTCACAACTGTGATTGATTCTGCATTGGATAGCGAGTTTAAATAGTGTTCCGCGTTTCTTTAGTGATGTACTGTCGTACTGTCTTATGCTCAGTGCATGCTTCAATACCATAAATGTTGTAGTTATATGGATCAGTATCAGGATATATGATATATCTAAGCTTCCCCTGACATCAAGTAGGATCACCAATATTTTCACTAAGCCATTATATATCTCGACAATCAAGTTCTAGGGTTTAACAAACTCATTATTCTAGTAGTCCTAGCTTTTAACCGACAAACTTAGTCTTTTTTTTTTTTTTTTGAGAATGACAAACTTAGTCTTAGACTTCACACAAACATAGCAAACACTTACTACTATTTCTACAAAGTCGCGTGAGCTTCTCTCTAATTTCTCTTTCTAGCATCTTCTCTGGAATTTAGTTTTCAACAAATTCTCATTGAAAATCATAGCGGGTTTAATTGTTCTTTTCTAATTCTCTTCCTCTATCACCTTTTTCTCTTTTCTCCATCAAATTGTTTCTCTATTCATGGCATCCTGTTCGGTTTTGCCATCTTCTCCCATTCTGGACTCTTCTGGTCTTCCTCGCGAGCCGACATCAATGGGGATGGACCTTAACCGCCCTGACGTGTTGTTTCGTGCCAGTTCTCATGTCTAGAAGCAGTTGAAGGGGAAGAACGTGGCTGGGTCGGTGGTTTCAAGCGTTGCGCCTCATCAATCTCTGATCATGCTTCTGATCTTCTGGGGGAAATAAGGCTCTCTCTAGCAAATCAACGTGGGCTAGTATTGTTCAAAACAAATCTGTTCAACCTTTACACTTTGTTATTTGCTGGTTACTCTAAGGTCATCCAAATTCCTTCACATTTACTGGCTATTGGGCATATGAAGTTCTTGTTGTGTCTAATTGGTTAGTTTGTGGGGCAATCTCCGAAACTTGGTCTGATTCAAGCTATGGCTACGAAATTGTGGGGGCGTTAAAGTTCTGTATCTGTAATTCCTTACACAGAAGGCCTTTATCTTCTTCAATTTTCTGATGACTCTTACCTGTCTCATTCTCTCTATGGCGGACCTTGGCACATTGGAGGTCCCTTTACTTCTTCGTAAATGGGAAGTTGGCATTCAACCTGTGGATTTTTTTGCATCTCTTATCCCTGTGTGGGTGCAATTGAAGCGAGTTCTATTTGAATTGTTAACCAAAGAAGGATTGAGCTTTTGGCTAGTGCTATTGGGAAACCATCACACATGAACCAGCTCAAAGTTGCTATCATCTGATCGAGTAAGTGTCTGTGTGGAGGTCGATTTCTCTAAACCTCTTCTTGAAGAACTCCCAATTGCATTTGATGGCTGTACATGAATCATTGATATATCCTATTCCTGGAAGCCTCAATATTGCGAATTGTACAACAAGTGGGGGCATCATCAGATGGCTTGTTCTACCAAGCAACCATCTGTTCAATGGGTTACTAAAGTTGCTGCTGTGTTGACAATTATTGATGCACCCATCATACCTACCAGTTCTTTGGTACTTCCCCATATTGTTGCTTTTAATCGAGATGCTAAATCTACTGTTCAAGCTGATATTGCTAATTCTTCAGACTGTTCTCTGGCACTTTGAACGCAACCACCAACGGCTTCTGTTTTGAAGCCTATTCCAACAGTAAGTTCTGCTGATTCTGGTTCAGTTTATGCTCCTGTATGTTGTGATACTACTATAACATCTTCACAGCCATCTTCTATTGCAATAAACCTTGTTGGCTGTACAAATTCTTCAAGTTCTAATGTTGAATCTGTTGCTCCAGTAGTTCGTTCTTCTAGTGCTGATACTTTGGTCTCTAGTCCTCAGAAAAAGCAAGTTGCTTTTGCTAATGCTCAAGAGGTTGCTCTTCCACCTAAACCTAAACCTGGTGCCAAGTCAAAGCGTAGTTGTGGTCGCAGTAAGGCTGTACAAGTTTCTCTTAAAGAGAGTAATACCCCACCCCACCTGCCTAAATTGCAGTACCGGTGGTTTGGTGGCTAGTAATTGCCCTGTTCTTTATGTGTTTGGAGTTAGTGGATGATAGGTTTCTATGATGTGATGATTTGATTGCTAGCCAATTTGTTTTACCAAATGCATGAGGTTGCAGGGTAGCTTATTATACTTTTTTAATGTCAGGATCACTTGAAGGCGACCATGCATGTTAGTAGCAAGTAAGGTATCTCACTCGATTCTTCCATTTCTTATGCTTTATCTGACTCAAAGTGTGGACAGTCCATTAGTATCTTTATTCCTTTGCATTGAGAAGTTCTCTGAGTTGATTTTCTAGTGAATACATTCTTTGACTTATTTGGCGTGGAGGATTATGAATTTGTAAAAGGAGATTTATCAGGACTAGGCTGATGCTTCTCTTCTTGAGTTTTTAACTGGTATGTGATTTGATGCATGTCCCTTTCTTGATGAGAACTCGTTTGCTATTAATTAGGTTGATTGATTTATATTAGAAGGTCAAATATACACTTTGGCCTGTTTGGACTGCTACTGTGAACGTGTTTTGACTTTCTGTTGTTTGCATTCGTAATCATTTGGCATGGACACTTCGTATCTTCTGTTTTTCTTAGTTGATAACCATTTGTTTTTGATTTGAATTGGATGATCTCTTCTCATGGTTCTTGGAAGTTGCTTGTTGTAAAATATCTTGAAAAGAAAGTATCTGATATACCTGTGGCATCACGAAGGGAAAGACAAAAGTAGCTAGTCTTGTAGAGTGATTAGTAAAAGAGATTATGGATATAATATGATTTGTATTATCTTTTTGTGCATCATTTATATGCTGGATTGAGGTTGATTGGCTCCTGAGGGGCTACCTTATGCATTAACAATTAAACCGCTGCCTTATGTGCTATGATAAGCACTTCCTGGGTGTATTTGAGGCTGAAGTTCTTCTTTTTTGCAGGTGAATTTCTCTCAGCCTTGCATTCTAACTTCAAGTAAATCACTTGATGCCTTAGCAATGTTTCATGCAGAAAATGGTGAGTATCCCTTTTTTGAGATTCCAGATAATCATTATGATATGATCATGTATGTCTTCACGCTTTGTTTGCCTTCTTACTTTTGTTTCTTACTATGATATGATCAGACCTTCAAGATTTTTAATATATTTTCTTTACTGTTGTATCATAGATGAAAGGTAAGAATATCTTGGTTTTGAGTTTGCTGCTATTGTAGAATGTTTGAAACTGGAGAGGGAGAGTTTTGTTCAAACTCATGCCTGGAGTTTCTTGGATATACTCATTCGAATTGCATTGTTTTTAAGTGAAAACGTGGGGACATTGTGCACTTGTCAATTAGAAAAAAATAAGAATTGATGCTTGATACAGAAGGTGAACAAGGATGCTTGAAATAGGATCAGGGCCTTAGATGTGTAAATCATATGTCCATCATTATCTTATCTACATCCATTTTGTTTCCATTTTCTGTATCCAATTTCTGATGTACATTTGTATCTCCTCAGAAACTATCTATGGGGTATGTATCAATTATTTAACACTAAGCTAAATCATCTACTTATTTTTCAGGATAATAGGACTCGAGTGTTGAGGGTTGATGCTGCTAAATGTCAGGACCAACTTGAGTGTCAGCAAGTTCTGGACGCCGGTAGCATGACCCATAAAAATGAAAAATTCTCAAAATTCGCAATCGTGGGGGATGCTGCAGATTTAGTGAAAGAGGATAAGATGACCCAGGTGCACTTGTCCTGCCTTTGCCTTCTCTATCCAAAAAGATGAAATGAAAATGTGTCAATTCTTGGTGGATGAAGAAGCAAAGGAAGATTTGAAGAATGTTGCTTCATACCTTTGCTTCTAGTCTTTTACCAATATGATTAAGAAAATGGAGCATAGCCACAGTAGAAGCCTGAGAGTGTTCTTGATGAGATATTCTTGCAGGCTATAAAGAAGGTACTTGCTGAGAATTTTCAAGATGTGCAAGAAACACAGCCACAAATGCTTTTGTACAATAATTTATGGCTCGAGGCAGAAGCTTCATTGTGCCTGCTTAATTCTACAGCTCGTTTCGATCGAATGAAAATGGAAATTGAAAACTACAACTTGCCAAAAGAAAATGGTATATTTTTTTTCCTCAAGAAGCCTAGCTCTATTAAATCTTGCCCTTTTCTTTTCTGCCTAAACTCCTTTTTTGGGTTTCGTCACCTTTCCAGATTTACTAGAAAAGTGATTTACAAGTTATGGAGAATTTCTCAAGGTCCAAGGTTATATCTGATATGTTTTCAGCCATCAGAATCGATGAAGTTGTGAATAAGAATGGCCCACTCATGTATAGTTCCATTCTAGATTCATCTTTATCTGCCACTAGTGGCCATTCGGATGATGTTATGGCCAAATTTAACATCCTAAACTCCCGGGTTGATAACACCAGTTCTGGGAATACTTGCGCTGCTAAGAAATTGCCAGGTTCCAAAGTTTTCAACTGAGAGCCAGATTGACAAATTGGCACATGAAGCGAAGGATACAGAAGAAGGCAGGAGGGTCATATATATATATATGTTTCTTATTCTTCGGTCATGCAGCCCACTTTCTTTGATATTGGAATTGTTATTTACTTGTCGGTGCACTTTGTCAATCTAAGGGAGATAATTATGGTTCCATAGAAATTATTTTTGTGAGATCTTAAAATATCTTGAAATTATTTTGTGAGATCTTTAGAATAAACAGAACTGGATAAAAAAAAAAATACTGGGTTTAGTTAGGCATACCAAATAATGATAATAGAGAAGAGCATAAATGAGATTTATAAACACCAATCAATGAAAACTTTATTTATATAGTAATATTGATATATCTATATTATTTATAATTATTTTTAATTAAAAAGATGAATTATTTGAACTGGAGGAATAAATTATTTTCTGATTAGGACTAGGAATACAAATCATAAGGGTTATCGATTCGTGTTCTATTTTCTGGGTAATTATAATATTTCTTTTCCTTGAGTTGCTTGTTTTTCTGGTTCACTTTTTTAATGATTTATCGATATATTATAAATAATTAATATATTTTTAATTTTGATAGTTAAGTTATGTAATTTTTTTTCTATTCGTTTCCAGAGAAACTAGTTTATTTAGAAGAGTAACACCAATTTGTAACCGCTTATATATTTTAATTCGCAAATAGCTTATATTAATTTTTTTTTCCATTGTTTACAATAATTTTTCTTGATTACATTACCATTTGCAGAAAAAAAAAAAAGGAATAAACCTTATTTACATTTGTTTTCCTATAAATAAATCCTAATTATACAAAGATTAGGGGTGTGTATATATCTAATAATCTAAAACCCTTAAATGCATCAAAGTAGTGGAGAATTAAAAAGAAGCCCCAGATGACCTTGTCGAGGAAGGCGGTGACTCAAACCTGTGGTTGCTTCGGTTCTAGGGGTTCGATGCATTCCAATTTTGCACGGCAAATAAAACCAATGAGCATGATCATGCCTGCGGCTTCAATTCATGCTGCCTCCCCTGGTCATCACGGTGCATCGGATAGCAAACGGCCCGTTGCTCTTCTCTCTCTTCCACCGCGGCCGCTGGAGTATGAGGGCAACCTTGTGGATGGAATCATCTACAACTACACCAAGCGTTTATTCCCACCGACTTGGTCGCTAGACGACGAGGTTGGCCGTATAGAGATATCGCGGCAGTGGGGCGCCTGGGCGCCGCCTACGGACGCCGATATTGACAGGTTCTTTTCTGATATTAGGATTCGCCTATTACTCCGTCCATCATATCGCGCAATATTCACTGCCCCTTATCGCCAAGTACTCATCTCCTATTTTCGAGAGATGCGCCACCACTGGGTCTGTGATTTAGTTTGTTTAGTCATATCTATTGAGTTTTTTTTTTTTTCCTGACTTATTTCCTAGAAAATGTTATTTTGTTTGGTCATATCTATTGATTTATGTTTTTTTTTTTTCTTACTCATTTAATCAATTCAGGGGTTTGAGGTGTCGTCTTTTCCTGATTACGAATGTCTCGACATAATCCGACCAGCCCATGAATTCTTTGGGGGAACACCAGATGATTATACCTCCGCCCTCCAACCACCCTTCGAAGAAGATCTTACCGTTTGTGAACGCGAACATAAGGCAGCCCGGAAACTGGATACCAGGAAAAGGATAGTCCGGATGAGCTTCATCACAGCTGTTCGGTACATCACTGCAATAACGGTACTCTCCACTAAATATTGATATATATATAAATATATATATATTGGACTAATTACAGCATTTTTTCCCTTCTTGACGATTGATGTATAATCAGTTTGAGTTTGTACATACACATGCATATATACATACAGGGCCACAATCATGAACCGATAGAGATGATATGTGTAAACAAGTTATACCCAGCACCGCCACCACGATGGTCGGGGTCGGAGCATCACTTTTATCTAACCTTCATCGCGAGAAACTTGTCTACTGGCCTGTCCCAGACTTTCCAAGCTGTCGTGAGTTGTCACTGTCCTGTGCATCCCCCAGGTTGTGGGTATGATTATAGGTGCCATGTGCATTACATCAGGCTGAAACCGAACGCTGCTCCATTATGATTTTTATGAATGTGCATCACATGTTACGTTGCTTGGTTCGCCTCAGTGGATGCTTGGATGAAGTCGGACTCTTTTGAGATACTGCTGGATTAAGGTCTGCACAAGCTATATTGTCTCTCGTATTTCATTTTTAAGTGGAAATAATTCTGGCTGATTGGTGGTTTTGTTTTACCAGGTGCTAATACATTTGTAGTTTGTAGTATCGGTAAAGGGAGATTCTCCCCCATGAAAGTTATGGTATTTGTTTCCCGTAAAAAAAAGAAAATCTAGGTAATAAACACGAATGGCTAGCCTCTTTATCTTTTTTTTTTCTTTTAGTTGTCAATTGCGACGGACTGAAGAAAAGTTAATATTTGATGAACATTTGGATCGAAGCTCTGATTAAGACAGGTTAATTAGTATAGCTGTATAGTTTTGTTGATGATCATGGTCAATTTTTCTTTGTATAATAATACACATATATACAGGGCCACAAGCATGAACCCGTTGAGATAGTGCGGGTAAACATCTATTCATCTGTGTTGCATCACTTTTATCTAACCTTTATTGCCATCTCGGACCTACCCTTCTGTGTCGCATCACTTTTATCAAACCTTTATCGCCAGGAACTTGTCCACTGGCCTGTTTCAGACTTTCCAGGCTGTGGTGCGAGATAGTATGGGTTAACATCTACCCATCTGTGTCGCATCACTTTTATCAAACCTTCATCGCTAGGAACTTGTCCATTGGCCTGTTCGAGACTTTCCAGGCTGTGGTGCGAGATAGTACGGGTAAACATCTACCCATCTGTGTCACATCACTTCTATCTAGCCTTCATCGCCAAGAACTTGTCCACTGGCCTGTCCCAGACTTTCCAGGCTGTGGTGCGTGACGGAGGCACTGGTTATAGTTTCGATGTGTTCCTCATCAGGCTGAAACCCACCAACAGCTAGTGTACCTAGAATTTTGTAATATCATTAGACTCATTATAGGGATTCTCCCTCCTTCGGGCGCCCTCCCGTTCAATTAAGAGAAGTTATTTTGGTATTTGTTCTAGTAACTCATAATTAGACATGATTAGTTGTTATGATTGTAAAGTATGGAATTTCGGTTTTTGTCGTTGATAGATTCTTACTCTCCTTTTCTCTATATATCCTCAATACGGATTTTTTTGTGCAATAATAGAAACATGTCCCAAAAACTGACAGTACTCTCACCTACCCTTAATTTGATCCCTTCCACCAACGATATATATCATCCTAACTGAAGTCTTTAAACTGCTCACGTGAGGCACTTCTCTCACTGTAAAACACTTCCATTCCAGCTTACCTTTTCCATTTCAAGCACTCAAAATGGACTCCAAAGTTCGATAGGGACAGACGCTGGATTGCGAATTAAGTTCAATAGGCTGTGTGGTGATGATCACAAGTACCAAGTACGGATGGCTGGGATATTTTACTTTACGGAGGAATTAATTTCGTTCTCATTATTAATGCCAGTAATATATATAGAGATAGAGAGGGAAGATCGGTGCTTAACCTAATAATTACCAAAATGGACAGAAGGCGCTTCCTCTCTCGCAGACTTCCACTTAGATGTTTCTCATCATCATCGTACTACTCTTCTCCGGTCGGCCTCCGCCGTCCGGTTCCCGCCCTTCCCAGACGCTGGGCTCTGCTCCGTCGCTCGCTCTCTAATCCTTCCGCTTCACTCCCATCCTTCTGCTTCAACATCGACAGCTACAGACACTTCTCTTCCCTCTCCACTCCTCTTCCCGTCGCATCTCCTCCTGCCCACTTCTCTCCCGGTAACTAAGACCCACCGCCGCCACGTACCTCCTTTTATTTCCCCACCCTCCTCCTACGTACCTTTTGTTTTCTTACAAAGCAAAAAATAAAAAAATATATATTAAAAAATATGGAATGACATCAATTTAAGTCAGCGGATTTTATTATGGCTGCAGATGCCGCCGTCGAGATACCTAACGAGGTGGCGGAGAAGTTCGGGTTCGAGAAGGTATCGGAGGAGCTCATTGGAGAGTGTAACTCCAGGGCCATACTCTTGAGGCACAAGAAAACCGGAACGGAAGTCATGTCCGTTTCCAACGACGACGAGAACAAAGTATTTGGCATCGTTTTTCGCACTCCTCCGTCAGTGAAAGCAAACCTCAAACTTTTGTTCTTTTTTTCAACTCCTCAAATTCGATATGTTTTTTTTTTAAATTTTTATACTAGTTGTCTCTTTTTTTTTTTTTTTTTTGAATGAATGCAGGAAGGATTCGAGTGGAATATTTCATGTATTGGGGCGCAGTGTATTATTGGGTTCGCGAAAGTATCCTTTGATTCACACCTTTAATCAGTTGCCTAAAGGAAGCTTGCAAACGTTCCTCAATGCGTTTGTCTGTCCCGACCGAACCTGTTATGCAGTTGCTTCCCCCAATACCAAGGTAGAGAGAATGTTTCTATGTTAATTTTTATTCGAATTATTTGATTTGAATGTTAATAGTCTTGCACTTCTGTTTTTTTTTTTTTTTTTTGATACAGGATTTTTATAATTTGGTGGATGTGTACTTGGACGCGGTCTTCTTTCCCATATGTGTGCACCACTATCAGACTTTCCAACACCAAGGCTGGTATTTGGCCTTCTCTGATCCAACAGGGATAGAATCTAAAGAAGAAAATGTCTTGATTTACGAAGGTTGTCCCTTGATTAACTATACATACATATTCTGTGTTGTTTATAATTACCAAAAAATAATATTCTTTGTTGTTTTATGATACTTAGACATATAGCTAGCCTTTTTTGATGACTTCTGTGGATTAATTGAAGGAGCTGTGTTCAGTCAGATGGAGGAAGTATATTCACATCCTCACAATATATTAAGGCGAGCGTCTCAGCAGGTTTGTCCTTCTCCCTCCTTTTGAACCTTGGAAATTTCCATTAAGATTTATTAATCCAGTTCATGGGATCTTGACATCTTTAGTTTACTAATGTACAGAACCTCAGAGATTGGGTTTTTTATTGGGTACTCCTATATTTGGACCAGGTCTAAATTTTTATATTTATATCTTTCGTGCTAAACTGTTTCATGCGTTTAACTGTTGTGCAGGCTCTGTTTCCAGACAATGCATATGGTTTTGACAGTGGAGGCGATCCAAAAATCATTCCCAAGCTTACATTCGAACAATTTAAGGTCTCCTGAATGCTGCTAATTAAGTCATGTTAGTTTACTAATTGTTTGTGTAAAAGTATTGAATGTGTGAATCATCTGGGTGGTTTCAAAAGCTTCATGGTGTTACCCTTACGCATTACTCCTGACTGATTTTATGAGATTAGTGGGCTTGATTAATGATTATAATTAGTAACCGTGTATTGAAATTGCTGAAACTACTTTTGGGAAAAATACTGTTTTTCCTTTTTCTCAAGTCAGTATTGTTAGTAACAAGTACTTCAGGAGAAATTAGTGAGGACTACATGAATGGACTGCATTTTATGTGAAGAAAGTAGTCCAGGAAAAAGCTATGTATTTGTTTTTTTTCCATTTTTTAGCAAGAACTTGGGGATCTTATTTTGTTTCCCCTTGCATTCTTCCTTCTTGTTGATTGTGACACTCGGAATACTTTCTTTTTATGACTTTTAATGGTATTTTCCATCAATTTTTTTAGTGCCTGAAGGTATTTGTCCATTCAGTTTGAATCTGTTGAGGCAAAATTGAGTTGAGTTGTTTTACCTATTTTCCTTCACCTTCCTGGGTGTTAGTAAATAATCCAATTTATGCTGCCTCTTTGTTTTAGGCAGTTTTTTTTTTTCTTGGCACTAAATTTTGCATGTAGTTACTGTGTCTGTGATTGTACTGATCATATGCAAGGCTTGTTTTCTTGAAAAAAATACAGGAGTTTCACGAGAAATATTATCACCCCAGCAATGCAAGGATATGGTTTTACGGAGATGATGATCCAACTGAACGCTTGCGCATCCTCAGTGGTATAAATGACAATGCGTCTTGTTGAATCTCGCTAGCAGTTTCATTTCGTCATCCTACTTGTACTTTATTAAGCCCGCTAGAAAAGTGATCCAACAAATGGAGATGCAAAAAATTATTCCAAATCCAGTTTTATTATCTTCCTTTCTTTATAGTCATACTTATTTTTATGTCAAAACAATCATCCTTTTGGAAAAATCAAAGTATACTCTTATTAGCGCTAACTCTGCATTGTACATTTCCCTGTTCTATGATGGGTTTTTTTTGCTTTCACACTTGTTATTATTGTTACTTTATGTTTCGATTATTTGATTGATATTCGCTTGATGATTAAATTTTTTAAGTTGACTTGTAGCAACTTCTTTCCTCTCTCCTTTCCTCTGTCAGAGTATTTAGACACATTCCATGCTAGTTCAGCTCCCAATGAGTCAAAAATCGAGCCACAAAAACTATTTTCAGAGCCAGTCAGGATAGTCGAGAAGTATCCTGCTAGTGATGGTGGTGACTTGAAAAAGAACCACATGGTGTGGCTTAACTGGTTGCTCTCTGATAAGCCCTTGGACTTGGAAACCGAGCTTACGCTTGGGCTTTTGGATCGTTTAATGCTGGGAACTCCTGCTTCACCCCTGAGGAAAATCTTGCTAGAAAGTGGACTGGGAGAATCCATTGTTGGCCGTGGTGTTGAAAATGACCTCCTCCAGCCTCAATTTAGTATTGGGCTGAATGGTGTTTCTGAAGACGACATTCGAAAGGTTGAAGAACTAATCATGGATACATTTGTGAAATTAGCAGAGGAAGGTTTTGAAACAGATGCTGTGGAGGCATCCGTGAACGCATTTGAGCTTTCTCTTAGGGGAAACAACACTGAATCATTTCCTCGTTGCTTGTCATTGTTGCCCCCAGCCAGAGTGAGTATTTCGTTTACTATCTTTTGAAAACGAACCATTGCACTTTTTCCTGCACAATTATGATTAATCTGGTTGTATTCTGCAGGATGAATTTGGGAGGATAGAATTTGAAACAGATGTTGTGGAGGCTTCCATGAACACAATTGAGTTTACACTCAGGGAAGACAACACTAAATCATTTCCTCGTGGCTTGTCATTGATGCTCCGATCCAGTGTCAGCATTATCTTTTGCTATCTTTTGTAAGCCCGTTCTTTGGTCCTTCACAAATATGATTATTCTTGTTGTATTTTGCAGGATAAATGGATATATGATATGAATCCCTTTGAACCATTGAAATATGAGAAACCATTAGTAGAACTGAAAGCCAGAATAGCCAAGCAAGGGTCTAAAGCAGTTTTTTCTCCTTTAGTTAAAAAGTTCCTCTTGAACAATTCTCACTGTGTTACTATAGAAATGCAGGTAAGTTGAAACCATACTATTTTTTAGTATTCGTAAGGTGGTTGTGACGGATGACGGTGGAGAGTTTCCTGTTTCAGCCTGATCCAGAGAAAGCTACTCGTGATGAAGTTGAGGAGAGGGAAATTTTGGATAGAGTGAAAGCAAGCATGTGTGATGATGATCTTCTCAAGTTGAGACGAGCATACTTCGATCTGAGGTCAATGGATGGGCCCGACCCACCAGAAGCTTTGAAAAGTGTTCCAAGCCTGTCTCTACTTGACATTCCCATGGAACCTATACATGTTCCCTCAGAGGTTATTTGCTAGCATTAATCGTTTTCCAGTTGTACGTTCTTCATCTTGGTTGGACGGCTGCTTGAGCATTTTTCCATCATGCAGGTTGGAGACATCAATGGAGTAAAAGTATTGCAGCATAACCTCTTTACTGATGGCATTCTTCATGGTGAAGTTGTGTTCAGTATGAGATCACTGAAGCAAGAACTTCTGCCTTTGATGCCACTTTTCTGGTGAGACAATTGCTTTGAAGATTTGATATTCATCTCCTTGTTTTATCAATAAATTTCCTTTTTGGGTTTGTTCTTTAAAGTTAGCTGAGCCTAACCACAATATTTTTACAATTTTTCCACTTCTTTAGAAATTGCAGTGCTTGAATTATTCATGCCGATTTCTTTTGCATATTGATTATAGTAAATGATTCTCTTGAATTTTAAAGCTTGAAAATGGCCAATTATAGCCACCTAAGAACTGGCTAACCTAAATTCATTCTTTGCCTTTCTAGCCTGCCCAAGGTCTCCACATTCCTTACAAATGAGCCATTTTCTTGTTTTGAACGTGGCAGGCAGCTTAATGGCTGGGTGTTTATTTTAGAGATTTCTTTTTGTGTAATACTTATCACATTTTTTTTATTCTTCATTGTCTTCACAGTCAGTCACTTCTTGAAATGGGTACAAAAGATATGACATCTGTTCAACTGAATCAGTTGATTGGAAGGAAAACGGGAGGGTTATCAGTTTATCCTTTCACATCATCAGTCCGGGGCCAGCAGGATCCATGCAGCCACATGATCGTCCAAGGCAAAGCCATGGCGGGGCGTGTTGAAGACTTATTCAACCTGGTATGTGGCATTGAGTGCAGTTAGTTTTATTTCTATTTCGGTTATATATATATATTACCAAGGATAAGGATAGTTCTTTGTTCGCCAAAGTAGCTTTAACAAACTAAGAAATTAGCAATTTAAACTTAATGTTATCTTTCTGTTATTATCTCCAGTGTCGACACCTAGTTTCCAGAATTTGAAGGCATTTTATTGTCAATGTTTTCTTAATATGCTGTCTTGTTTTGATGTACGACCTGTTGGAGGACTCTTATTTTGGCATCTTATATCACGCATTTGATGTCATCATATTTTGAGTAAATGAATTTGTTTCCAAGAAAATTCTCTATATTCTTTATGTTATTTTATTAATTTTTGTATTACACCCAGTCTGTCTCTCACTGCAAGCATCTACAGTTTGGAGTGGGATATTTGCTTTTCATTTATTTCTCATTCTTGATTTTCCGTTTCGACAGTGCTTCATGTTATTGATAAGTCGGTAGTTACCGCTGAAGAAGATTAAGCTGTTATCTGGGATGCTAAAGTGCTTACTGTACAAATTCTTGCAGATGAATTGTATTCTTCAAGAAGTCCAATTCACTGACCAGCAGCGATTTAAACAGTTTGTTTCCCAAAGTAAAGCTAGAATAGAGGTATTTATACATTTGTCTTATGATGAATCTCAATGCAACTGAATATCTCCTTTCAGAAATTAATTTGAATTTCTTCTTTTCAATTGAATTATTAATACGAATGTTTTATTGTATGTTTAGAACCGCCTAAGAGAAAGGGACTG
This sequence comes from Turnera subulata, assembly GCA_028386065.3. Lineage (NCBI taxonomy): Eukaryota > Viridiplantae > Streptophyta > Magnoliopsida > Malpighiales > Passifloraceae > Turnera > Turnera subulata. The sequence goes on from JAKUCV010006077.1 coordinate 34,452, forward strand.
CAGAATTGTTGCTTCAAGGATGGATGCCAAATTAAATACCGCTGGATGGATTTCTGAACAGATGGGTGGTGTCAGGTTGGGATATTTTATATTTTGGCCATTGTCAAGTTCAGTCAATAACAGTTCAGTGTTGTTTACTAGTATTTTTTTTGGTGGAAAAAATACTAGTATTTTAATTGTCAATTAATCAACTTTGTACAGTATTTCTCCCAAATGGATACAGTTGATCTATATTTGTGAACATGTTACATAATCTTAATACTTACTGAGAAAGAAAACTGATTTTGATACTATTTTATGCTGTCACAATTCACGATTATGTCATATTTATAGTTACCTGGAATACCTGCGCGCTCTGGAGGAGAAAATTGATCAAGATTGGGCCGGTGTTTCTTCATGTCTAGAAGAAATTCGTAGATCCTTGTTATCAAGGAATGGATGCTTAGTAAACATGACTGCCGATGGGAAAACTCTCAACGACTCGGGAAAATATGTTAGCAAGTTTCTTGATTTGCTTCCTAACAACTCATCAGTTGCAACTGCTAGTTGGAATGCTCGTCTTGCTTCAGGAAATGAAGCAATCTTAATACCGACACAGGTGAAAGAAGTTGTTTATGTTGCCTGCTTGTTTTGTCATTCTTTATCTTTCTGAGAAAATTAATCCATCATTCACCTTTTACAGATCAATTACGTGGGCAAAGCTGCCAACCTCTATGACACCGGCTATCAGCTTCATGGGAGTGCCTATGTGATCTTGAAATGCATTAATAATATATGGTTTGAGGACAGTGATTTCAGTGGCGAGGCATATGGAGGATTCTGTGATTTTAATACTCACTCGGGTATACTATTGTGATTCATGCACTGGAATATGTAGTGTCTTTTATTCAATCTTATGATGGAGCTTATTATCCTTGTTGCCGTAGGAGTCTTCTCCTTTTTAAGCGACTACAGCCCAAACTTACTGGAGAAACTAGGAGCATTTGATGGAACCTGTGATTCTCTGCGTCACGTGGAAAGTATAGTGGATGATCATACTCTTACTGAAGAAATTATTGGGAGCATTAAGGATGTGGATGCGTACCAGCTGCCCGATGCCAAAGGTTATAGCAGGTACATGGGTAGCTTGTTGGTTTTCTTTCAATCTAAAAGGATACGATTGTCAGCACTTGCATTGATGTTAATCGTAGTCTTTGCTCAGTGTGCTCTAAATTGCAGACGACATAAAAGTTACCCTTTCTTTCATCTTCCTCGTTCACATCCTCTCACTGACTAAAGAGTAGAAACTCTACATGCACGTATCTGGCATCTGATACTTTCCATCAGAACTGATATTTATCCTTTCAATTCGTTGGTATTGTAATGATGGTTCCTAACAAGATTGGATTGTTTTTTTTCCAGTTTGTTACGATACCTACAGGGCATAACTGAGGAAGAGAGGACAAGGAGAAGGGAAGAGATATTATCAACCAGGTATTTATGATGTTCATTCACATCTTACTGACAGTCGCATAATTACAAGTGTCATGTAGCTATGCTTTAGTGAAGGACAAGCTGAGAAATGAGAAGACAAATCATGATCTTTTTTTCACATGAACCCATGAATTTAAGCAACATAGTTAGTTTATGGAATAGCAAATTGTGCTTGTTATAAATGATTCAGTTTTGACATATTCTTTGGTGTGTTTCTGAGTCACAGTTCAAAGGACTTTAAGGAATTTGCAAGTGCGGTCGAGGCAGTCAAAGACAAATGGGTTTCAGTTGCTGTTGCATCTCCTGAAGATGTTGAGGCTGCAAATAGGGAGCGTTCAAACTATTTTCAGGTGAAGAAAATCTTTTAACTAGAACGCCAGAGGTTATCCACAATATATAATTCTCCTAACCCTCTTTACCCCCATGCCATACTTGATGTTGAGAGACTAGTTTTCCATTCTTTTTTCCACGGTAATTGAAAAACTAGTGGGTAGGAAATTACACAGATTTTTTTTTTTTTCAGAGGGAAGAAAATGTTTAGAATATTAGATGTCACCTGTGTCTCTCAACATCAAACTTTGTACCCTGTAACTAATCAATTTATTCAATATGAGCTCAATATCAGGAATTCAGGATGTAGCTTTTAAACTTGTTGGCCAAAGAGAATATTCGCATTTTTTTTTGGAAATCTCTGCTTCATTATAATAATTGAATGGTAAGCCATTACAATAGATTACAAGGAGAATATGGCAGACGAACTATTTGATAACAATTTTTTAGCTAATCGTAGTTAAATTCTTATTCAACCACGAAGAAATTAAACTCTTATTCTTTGTAATTAGGGTTTATTCCATGTTTGGTTCAACGGGGCAACCGGTGATGTGATCTAAATGTGTTTCGCAACAGGAACAGTATTTTGTTTTTCCCTGACATTCTGTGGACGTTGAGATGTCGGGTTAATGGTATATTTGGTACCCCTAGTAGTTCAAATTCGTCAATTGTATACCCCGACTATTTTTTCCGTCAATTATGTACCTGAACTTTGTGAGTTTGCATCAATCGTATACCTCGGGCAGCACTTTGATGACGTGGCGTGCTGCCCGTTAATGGTAGGTTGCAATTCAGTCCCTGAGTTTTTAAATTAATCATATAAGTCCTATATTAGTATACAATTTAGTACATATATATTTAATTATTTAGAATTAATCCTTAATATTATATGTCATTATTATTTACACAATATTTTATTCCTAAATTATTTTTAGTGCATAATAATATTTTTATTAAAGTAATAGACATATAATAATTTGTCTATAATAAGTTTTGTAATACACAATTAGTTATATTTATAAATTAATGTGGATATAGTACATAGTCATAAGAATCATTCAATTATATTACTTAATTGTAATTACTTATGAATGTTTCAATACATAAAGAATATATTTTACTTTATTAATTTTAACAATATAAGAATTTAAAATTTTAAAAATAATGAAAAAGTGGTCCCACTTGCCGTGTATAAAAGCAATAAGAAGTTTGAAAATCAAATTCATAGCCCAACAGCTAGCACCACTAGCAAAATTAGAAAATTACAAAGTTAGGAAATATTTTAAGGTGAAAAAAAATAATAAATTTTTATTATTAAATTGTATATGAACATTATTAAATTTGATGTAACTAACTACATACAGTAAATTATTATAATTATAATAATTATTATTATTATTTTAAGAGACTATTTCCAAGAGTATTGATTTTTTTATTTCCTTTTGTGATTAATTATAATTTAGTAATTTTTCTAAAAAAATTATTATTTAGTAATTAATTAAAATTAATCGTATATAAGATAGAATTATAACATTAAATATTGAAAAAGTAATAATTATGCATAACACTAAAAATTTAAACTAAAGTATTATCGTTCTTAAAAAAAGATTTGATTGAATAAAATAAAAATTTGAGGACTTAATTGTATAATTTTAATGGACCTACAAGATTAAATTTGAAATCTAGGGGGCAAACTAACACAAGTTATTGGCGGGCAGCATGCCACGTCATCAAAATGCTGCCCGGGGTATACAATTGACCAAATTTCAAAAGTACAGGTATATAATTGACGGATAAAAAAGTCGGGGTATACAATTGACGAATTTGAAAGAGTTTGGGTACCAATTATACCATTAACCCTTGAGATGTCTCGTCTATATATATATATATATCCATTTTTTCAAAAGAGTAATGTGTGGTAGTACAAAGATTGTCTTGTAGATGGCCAACAAAGTAACATTTAATCTTTTTTTTTTTTTGCTGCGAATGTGAATCTGAAATGGACTTTGACATGGACTAGCTTAATGATTGATAGTGAGGCCCATGTGAAGAATATTTGGTCGCTATCCATTATTGTTATTATTTGCAACATAAGATTTGGAAGTAAGGAACACCGGAGCTGTCACTTTGGGCTGCCCTTTTTTTTTTTTCCAGTGATGTGAATTAGACATTGACGCCCATCACGGTTCAGTATTGGACTATTCGTCAACTTATCTTCTATATGTTGTGACCTCAATGATATGTATAAATTATAATGGTTCATTCACAATCATTGCTTATATATATACGTCTTTTAATTGTTATTCAAGCGTTCAGAGACCAATCCGACGAGCTCGTTGTAATGCAATATATACCGTTTCCAGATGATTGATTCTTTCGGATTCCTCCTTTTTAGTAAGGCATTAAGCCTATTTGACGGAGTGGCAGGAAAAGGAATACCTTACTGTTCCATGTCTGCTTTCTTTTTTCAAATGCTACATAACGGTTCTTTTACCATATCGCCCAATTTTGATTCTTCTTTATTGGGGGGAGGCCCATCTCTAATCAATTTGAGGAGAACTGTTACGATTATGTAGAAGTGAAATTCATTAAAACATACTGAAATAAATTTATTTATCAATGACATAAATAATTTTGTTCCAAACAAATAAAATAAATAATTTTGTTCCTTTTTCTTTAACGACCACGAGGATATTGTCTCCTTTTTTACTTTTGGGCTCTTATCATGCATATCTTGGATCATGGAATAAAACCTGATCCAGAAAGAAAATTGGTTTTGGGTCTCAAAAGTGAGAATATTTTGATCAAATTGCCACACCCGGAAATCATATAATCCTGGATATGTCAGGCTGATATTTGAGCCTAAGAGGTCTAGTGGGCTTTAACAATATTAGTTTAAAGGCCCACTATTCTACAAATCCAACGGTCTAACATAGAACGGGATGCTCTTGCTTGGTGGTTATTTCCCTGTGAACAGTTCGGCTTCGAGTCTTTGGAGGGAAAAATAACTAACCAGAAAATCAACAACTAACTACCACATCAAGCTCTACATTGAACCGTTCAAAATTGATAAATGAACTCCTCTCGATGAACAGAATAACCATGTAACAGCTCTTCCCGCCGAGAAATCCCCACTCTATATAGCCCACATAAAAATGTTACTTAATTACACCCTCTCCCTCACTCAAGACCTCCACATTTAACCATAGTAGCAATCTTCCACTAAAAAATTGCTTCTCACCTGAGCTATTTCTTCTTAATACTTTCTTTGTTACCTTTTTCCCTCTTCAATTTCTACTTTCTTCTAAGATCTTGATCAATCCAACAATGTCGAGCTCTGGTACTGCATCAAATGATATGGACATCGATGACACAGATGGTACAAGAAGCAGAGGAGCTAATGATCAGCCCAATGAAGGCAATAATAATAATAATCAGCAGCAAGGCGACACAATCACGATGGTTGATGATCTGACCCGCAGGGCGGCATAGAGGTGTAAACGAGCCGAGCCAGTTCGTGAGCTGTTCGAGATCGGCTCGGTGAAAGTTCGTATTCGGCTCGACATTATCGAGCTCGAGCCGAGCTTTTATATCAAACGAGTGTTAGAACTCATGGTTCATTACAGGTTTTGATAATCGACAAACCAATTCAAGATCATGACAAAGATGAAGCAAAAAGAAATGAAGTCAAACCAATCCTCAAGCAAAAGAAACCATTCAAGAGCAAAGGATCAAAGTGAATGAGCACAAGATTGAAGAACCAAGAAAGAAGAGTTAGATTCATAAATTGTACAAGGTATAACACTCAACTCTTCTAGGACATTAGCTCAAAATAAGATAANAACTATTTTTCTGTGTCAATAACATCGATGTTATGTTTTAAAACATCGAAGTTCTGTCTTCAAACAAGTTTCCAAAAACAGGCAGTAGGCTAATAACATCGATGTTGGCATCCCAAACATCGATGTTCTAGTGACCGTTACTTTTAAATAAGACATAACATCGATGTTCCCATTTGTAACATCGATGTTCTTTCAAGTCATTCTTAAAATCATTTTGCCGAGCAAAAATAACATCAATGTTATCATCTAAACATCGATGTTCCTGTCTTCAAAGAATTTTTCAAAAATAGGCAGAAGGCTCAGAACATCGATGTTGGCTTCCTAAACATCGATGTTCTCATGACCGTTGCCTTCAAAGAATTTTCCAAAAATTGGCAGAAGGCTCAGAACATCGATGTTGGCTTTCTACACATCGATGTTCTCATGACCGTTGCTTTTGAAAATATTTCTACATAAGCAAAACATCGATGTTGGATTTAGAACATCGATGTTCTTCAAATTGAGTCTTTTAACTATTGTTCACAAAAGCAAAATAACATCGATGTTGTGAATTAAACATCGATGTTCTTCAACGATCAATTTTCATCTATTTTCCACAGAAGCAAAATAACATCGATGTTGGTTTTCAAACATCGATGTTCTTCATATGAAGCTTTAAAGGATTTTACACAGAATCAAAATAACATCGATGTTGGGTTTGAAAACATCGATGTTTTAGTTACCGTTAGTCCAATAATTCAAATTTATTGGACAAAACATCGATGTTGAGTCTTTAAACATCGATGTTATGGCCGTTATTTCTGACAACTTTTTAGCACCCACTATGTTTTGTTTAAGGCTGTTTTTGAGTGCATTTCAAACGGCTCCATAACTTTTCAGAGCTACAAATTGAGCATTTACAACTCTGATTACAAACTAATTAACTCTCTACATTCAAGCATTCATTTCATACATTCATCAAAATTTTAATTGAGCCAATATCCTATTGAGGATTTGAGAGTTGCCTTTTAGAGCTTAATTCTGTATACTCATATCTGCTCTTTGAGAGAGTTCTTTGTTTGAGTGATTGAATTGTGTATTCATACACCTTAAGGGAGGTTAGTTCCCTTGTTGAGATTCATAGGAAGGGGGTATATCTTCTTGTGTGAGAAGTCTTGAAGTGAGGTATCTTCAAGCAAGAGTGTTGAGGTTCATGTGACTTGAACTCTCAGGTTTAGGATTCTTGTGATTAGAATTCCTAGGTTGTAAACGGTTTGTTAAGCACCCGTAAGCTTAACGTAGATAGTGGAATCTTCAAGAGAGTCTCTTGAAGGACTGGATTAGCCAC
>JAKUCV010006078.1:0-10080 GCA_028386065.3 Turnera subulata
GTTGGATCCATAGAGTCGGCATGCATACTGTTTGGTTTCTCATATTTTTATTCCGTTTATTTCTTCCGCTGCATTGGATTTTTATTGAGATGTCTATTGATTCTGGTTTACTTTATCGGCGGGTTGTCGGGTTTATGTATTGATGATGTTTCGGCAGGATGCCGGGTTGTTTTGTGGCTTGTTAAGCCGGATTGTTTTGTTCTTTATGACATCTCATTTTTATTAAGAATTTTGGATATTGTTGATATTGGATTTCGTGTCCCGGGTTTCAGGGGTATTTTGGTAATTTCCTTTATTTAAGTATTTTATTTGTAAAATTGGGACACGGGTGTTTTAATGTGATAATAAAGGATATGAACCGGGATGGGTTATTTCGCAGTATTGGCATCATAGTGTACCGAATATGTGCATTTATGTGAATATATTGTTTTGTTGTATAGGTTTTGGTATCGGGCAGTTTCCCGAGGAGCCAGCCTTGGTACCGGTCATTGTCTCCGGAGTTGAGTAATCGGCCAAGGTGAGGATGGATTTCCTTTAATATGTGCCTGTATTACTCGGTAATTATGTTTGTTGGTTATTGCATTGTTGGATGTTGCATTTGCTGAGGTTTGATTCGGGATGTTTATCCCATGGTCTTGATTGTTGTCGGGATGTTTATCCCAGTATCTTGATTGGTTTTTGGATATCTATTATCGTGTCTTTGGCCATAAGAATAATGGAATAAATAATAAATTGTGATAAGGATGTCGATCCTTGATTTTGGACAGGGATGTCTATCCCGGGATTTTGGTTAGGGAAGTCGATCCCTGTGATTTGATTTTGATGATCTTAATATAATTGTCACGTGGTAAGTAGTGGTACGACTCGATGGTTTAAGACTGTTTTGTGGTGGCCATGACCTGGGTTACTTGTGATAAGCATGTCTATGCTTGGGATGTCTATCCCGTGATTATTTTTGGGATGTCTATCCCTGGGTTCGTATTTTTGGGATGTCGATCCCTGGGTTCTCTGGATTTGGTCTGGCACCGGGAATATGTTGATAACCAGGTTTGACCCCTAACTTATCCGTGACGGGGCCCGAAAGGATAAAATTGGAAATTAGATTTTATTTGAGTCTTTTGATTTGTTTTATTTTGGTAGTTTTTCCTTGTTTTTGACCTTGAGTTATTTTAGTGTTGCATATTGATTGTCTATCCTTCGTCGGTGAGCACTTCGGACTCACCCCTCACCTGCGGGTGTTCATCCCGTAGGATGGATTATTTGTGGTACAGGTTTGATGCATACCAGACAGGCTGCGGTGTTATCCCTTGGACAGGACTTGGATCCATAGTTTGCATCTATGTCGCATACAGTGTTTTTGTGAGTTATTAAGTCTTCCGCTATGCATTCTTTTTACTATTATTGGGCCGGCTGAGTTATTATTGATGTTTTTATTTTGGGCTGTTAAGCCCAAGTTTCTGTTGTATACACTGTATGTTGGGCTTGTTTTCGTTGGGTCGTCACAATTCCGGCACGTGTTTACTTTGTATGGTAAATACGGGTCAGGGCGTTTCAGAACAAGCCATTCAAAGGAGCAGACCCTTCTGCTTTCATGCCGAAGGACTGCTTGCCATCTTGGTTGGAATGTTGTGCCTTGGGGGTTTTAAAGAAACCAATGCCGTTCAAGGATTTTTGCAATTTATTCCCCTCTAAAGAATGTTCGGTGGTTAATATCATTCCTTTAGGGGGCGTGTCCCTCATGTTCAGGTTTCACTCTATTGCAGACAGAGATGATTTGGTTAGAAACAAGCCTGAATGGTTTGAGGAACTGTTTGAAAATTTCAAACCCTGGCGTGATGGCGACGTTGCTTTTAACAGACTGTGTTGGATATTGGTCAAAGGAACTCCCCCATCTGCATGGTCTCAGATTTTCTTTCAACTCCTTGTCTCTGGTTTCAGTGTAATGGTGGATTGGAGTTTCGAGTCATGTAGTCTGACCCGCATGGATGTCGCAGAGATATTGATTTTGACAGGGTGCAACACCTTCATTAATAAAGAGTTAGAAGTGAAAAATGGTGATAAGAGTTTCTCCATAGGAATCGTAGAGTCACAGTATGATCCTTTGGATTGGGAATGGTCTAAGGATCCTTCCCTTATGAGTCACCTCCCTTCCGACATCGTCACGGCGGCCGCCGACGGTCCTCAACAACATCAATCCTATACCCCAACTTCCAATTCAAACAGCAAATAACCCCCCTTCTTACACAACCCAAGTCAGACTCCCACTAGTGATCAAATGGTTTCCGAGGACCCGTTTAACTTACGTCCAATCATCAATGGGGTGTCTACACACGAGCAGTCACTTTCACACAGCCCCACACATTTGTCGAAGTCGCCCATCTCCGGAGCGTCACCTTCCATTCCCAAGGAACGTGCGCTGCAATTGGCAGCAAACATTCCCCTGACAACCTCTGACCCACAACTTATAGCTATTTACCCCGATACCACTCATCCTATTATGCATCAAGTTTTTGGACCTGCGAACGGGCCGGAGTCAAGTGGAAAAGCCCATTCTATTGAGAACCCAATTGATGGCCCTTACCCTTTAGTTCCATATCAACCCACCCAGCCCAATAACCTTTCACTACCCAAAACTCCACCCCCGTACTCTTCAGCGCATCATCTTCTTGGAACCCAATTTCAGACAGCCTCCTTTCCCCACTTAGCATGTCTTATCCCCCCATCTCTACCGACATACATCACCCTTCCTTTGATAAAGCTGTTGAACGACAAGTTATGGCGGTTCTTAAAAACTTGGGCGTTGGAAGAATGAAGAAGAACAAATACATCATTCTTAATGCGAGTGTGGTGTCCCTGCCCACAAGCAAGCAGCTTGAATCTGACTCAGACATATGCAGACTGAACCAACGGGCTACCAAGGCAATGGGTTCCGGCAGCTCTAGTGCAAGAAGTTCAGTGCCGGTTTCTTTTACTGCAATTGAAGTCCAAGAAACAAATTGCATTGGGGACATTGTGGGTTGGAACAGAAGCAATAAAGAGGGGGAGACTGATGCTCTTATTGATGCTATGATCACCGGCGAAGCTTTTGACTAGGCGCGGTCAAGGGCCGCAGAATAGGATGTTTCATCCCCAGATAAGTGTCCTCTTCATATTTTATGTTTAATTTGGTTTCATAGAATGTAAGAGAAGTAGGTTCGTCTACTAAGCAATCACAAGTGCGTGATTTAGTGTCACGACAGAAGGCCAATTTTTTTTTCTTAAGTGAAACTAAGTGCTCCAATGTAGACCTTGTTTTTTGTCACAAAATTGTGGGCAAGAGGGCAAATCGACTTTGCTTTAGTGGATGCCGATGGTCGTGCTGGGGGTCTAATTTTAATATGGGATTGTAGTTTTTTTTAGGCTTGCCGTGTTGTGTTAGAAAAAAGTTGGATCATTGTAGAGGGTTGCCTTGTGTTTAACAAGCAGAGGGTCACCTTGTGGGGCGTGTATGGGGCTAATTCCTTGGAAGGTCGCAAGGAGATGTTCGAGGCTCTCGTTAATATTTGACAGTCTTTCTCAGCTCCGTGGTTGGTGTGTGGAGATTTTAACGAAACTTTGTCCGAGTCGGACTGCAAAAGCAGGAGAATATGTCGTAGGGGCGCTGCGGCTTTTGATAGTTTTGTCCAGAACTGTAATTTAATTGAACTTGAATTGGAGGATAGGCTTTTTACCTGGAGCAATTCTTTTGCAGCAAGTCGGATAGATAGAATTTTTGTAGAAGGGGAGTGGCTTATTTTGTTTCCCCATTTGAGTCTCAAATCTGGTAGCAAGATGGGGTCGGATCATTGTTCGTTATTTTTGCAGCAAGCAAACAATGATTGGGGTAGAAGGCCTTTTCAGTTTATTTCTGCCTGGTGGGAATATCCGAATTTTCAAGAGGTTATTAATGGTATGTGGGAAACTGCTTGCACAATGTTCCCTGGCAGGTATAATCTACTCAGAAAACTTAGTCTGATGATGAAGTTATTGGCTCGCTGGAACAAAGAAGTATTCGGTAATGTCAATGGAAGAATTGTGGAGTTTGATACACATAAAATGTGCATGGTTTTTAGGCATGATTTTAGATGTATTCACTCCCAATTTACCATGATTATATGCCTTGCCTTGTATTATTTCATCATATTCCCTTAAATCCCATCCCTTACTGTAAGATTAGTGATTCCAGGTACATTTTGAAGAATTTTGGAGAATTTATTGGAGAATTTGATGAAACAGCCTCTAGCACAGTATGAGCCTGTTTCGAGCCTGTTGTTCATTGCAAAATTAGTAAAAAGCCACGAATTCGCCTCTAATCACAAGTTATCTAACCGATTTCACCACCTTTGCCTTGATCCACAAAGCCATCGTGCCACCACATCAATCTCAAGAAGAACTGAATTCAACTACTGAGAGAAATAGAAAGAGATTGCACACAGCCTCAGGCACAGGCCCAGCACAGGCTGAACCTATGAAATCTGCAGATGACCAAAACACGAGGAAAAGAATATTAAACTCAGCCACTTGCAGAGCCTCACCGCTTGCAAAACCTTTAACTCTGCAATCGTAACCTGAGCGTTTCAGAAGACTTTAAGGATGGGAAAGAGGGGATAATCATTACACCCAAAGAATTTAACAATTAAAGAACTATTATCCTCCTCCTAAGTCTTTTAAAATCTGCAGATTTGCAGATTTCACCCATTCGGCACACCTCCCATGGTGCCTTATCTCGAGGAGCAAGATGGGCAACTGAAACTCAACTTGCCCAACTGCCATACCTTCCAGCACGTGGGAGAAGAAAGAAGAGAAGAATCTGCGCCTATAAAAGAGAAGAAGAAAGAAAGAACAAGGAACGAATAACCCATCAATCAGAACACCCATAAACTTGCAGAAGTTCTGGAACAATGGGTTCAAGGGGAAACACGATTCTGCACCCTTTTCTGGGCAGAAATCGTGTTATCCCTAACCTCCAGATTGTTTAAAACATCATGCTATCCTTTACCCCCGTTGTTTTTGCAATTCTGATCATGAATTAAACAACCGCTTTTAGGTTGAAGGGGCGAAGCATGTTTCTGTTCTAAGTGCAATAAATTGCTCTTCTTATGTTTTTTTAACCTGATTTTCTTGTTTGGTTGTTGCAAACTTGCTCCATGTTTGAGTCTTGATCAAACCCATACATAATTTTAGGTAGCTAGGTGAAGGACCGAAAGGAGAAACCATAGTTGCTAGAACAACAACAACCAACCCTTAGCTCTTAGTTTGAAAGAAATTAGGAACTAATTAAGGAATTAGCCTTAACACTAATTCTTAATCCCCTTAGTTTGACCGATGCAAAAGCATTAGGATGAGTGAGAACTTTGGGAGGAACCTGTGACTGAAAACAAATGGGTTCAGTATAGGTTGAGAGCGCCTGCAAGAACCAATCTGTGTAATTGACCTTGTGTTCTCGACAGGCTCAGTCACGGACTTAGTACTATCTCAGCCTATTGCTGCATGGTCAAGAAAATGACACCACTTTTAATCTGATTCTTGATTGATTATTGAGCAGTCTATCTTAAGTCCAGTAGCAGCTTGGTGAAGGACGGAAAAGAGAAGCCAAGTGAGCTTGACCAACAATAATCAGCCTTCATTCCCTAGCCGTTCGAGAGAAGATAGGGAGAGACTGTGGGTAATTAGTACCAACACCAAAATTCACCTCTAAGTGGACGTCTATTCTAGTGACAGGGGGTAGATGGAAACTTAGAGAACTATCAATAAGATCGAAAGCCGTTGGTAGTACCTTAGGTTGGGAGCCCCTTCAAGACATCTTATTAAACACAAGGTATCACACAGGCCCAGCCTGTGATGATACTGTTGAGCGATTTAGAGCATAAATACGAGACATGTGAATCCCTGGATGCGTAAGATTTCACCACACCTTGATTCTCACCTACTTCAACACTGCTATTACTTTTATTCTCTTGCTTAATTCGATTTCCTATTAACACTCACCCCATAATCTATTTTTGTTTAATTGTCTCAAGCCTAATTTGTCTTAGGTAAGGAGTAACAGACTCATCCCAGTCACTGTGGATACGACCTTGATAGAGTACTACAACTACCCTGTGCACTTGCAGGACACTCCAGAGCCACTATCAGAGTTGCAAGATAAAATTGATGAGTATGACAAGGCGGCTGAAATCAGGATTTTATCTCATCATGAACTTCGGGAGGTTAATAACTTCAAAGCTGAATTGGTTTCCAAGCGTAAGCAACTTGAGAATATGTGGAGGCAAAAGTCGAGAATCAATTGGTGTAAGCTTGGTGACAAAAACACCAGGTTTTTCCATATATCCGCAAGCATTCGTGGAAGGACAAACAGAATTGATCACCTATGCACTCAACAAAATATGGTCACAGAGCCGGAGAGTATTAAAGCTGAGACTAGGAATTTTTTTGCCAATCTCTACTCTTGTCAATCTCCCGCACGTCCTAGTATTGGCTTCTTGGAGTTCCCAAAGTTGGACCAGGCTGATACTAGTAACCTTGAAAGGCCTTTTACCTTGGAGGAACTAAAGAATGTTGTTTGGTCATGTTGCAGTTCCAAGGCCCATGGGCCGGACGGATTTAACTTTAGTTTCTATAAAAGATGATGGTCTTTAGTTAAAGATGATTTGCTTGATCTGATTCTATACTTTCAGGAAAAAGCGAAGCTACCCAAAGGAGTGAATACAACTTATATCACACTTCTGCCTAAGAAGGTTGGCGCAGTCAGTTTGGAAGACTTCAGGCCTATCACACTCGTGAATGGGTTATACAAGATAATCTCTAAATTGCTTGCACTGAGATTAAAACAAGTGATTCACAAAGTCATCAGGGAACAACAGACAGGGTTCATGGAGGGCAAAAACATAATGGACGGAGCTTTTTTGGCTGGAGAATTTGTTCACAGTATTAAGAGAAGCAAGGATAAAGTCATTTTGTGGAAGTTGGACATCAAAAAAGCTTACGAATCAGTAGGTTGGGATTATTTGATGCAATTCATGACAGCCATGGGATTTAGTCAATTGTGGAGATCATGGATATTGGAGTGTTTGCAGTCTTGGTTAATGGCTGCCCTATTAAGGAGTTTTCCATGGGTAGGGGGCTCAAACAAGGTGATCCCCTCTCACCTTTTCTATTCAATATTGCAGCTGAAGGGTTGCCCCATATTTTACACAAGGCCTTGAGCATGCAATTGATAAAAAAGGTTCCTGTACATGGTATTGCCGCAACAATTCTACAGTACGCAGACGACACAATTTTTTTTCACCTGCAGAAGCCCCTGTTTTATTAAACCTCAAAAGGTGTCTGAGAGTGTTTTAGGCTTTATCCGGTCTAAGCATCAACTTCCACAAGAGCAGTGTGATTGGCGTAAATATGAAGTAAAGTGAAGTAGCTAACTTTGCCAATATGTTGCACAGTCGTCCTGAGAACTTCCCTTTCAGATATTTAGGTTTTCCACTTGGAGCAAACATGCGGCATTTGGCGGCTTGGAAACCTATTATTGACAAATTCAGCTCTCGCCTTGCATCCTGGAAAGGTAAACATTTATCCATCGGTGGGAGGGTGACTTTGATTAAGTCAGTACTAAGTGGTCTCCCTGTGTATTTTATGTCCATGTTCTTAATGCCCGTGGTAGTTGCGAAGAAGATTATTACCATTCAAAGGAATTTTTTTGGAATCTAAATGAATCCCGGAAGGCGTGTTTAGTTGCATGGAGAAAAATCGCATTGCCAAAAACTCTTGGAGGTTTAGGTATTGTTGATATTGCTGTCATGAATCAGTGCTTATTATTCAAGTGGTTGTGGAATTTTACTTATCCTGGCAAGAAAGAATGGCAGTTGCTTATTCTGTATAAGTGTGCTACAAGTGGCTGTGTTTTGACACCATCTTTCAATCTATCTAAAGCTTCCACGACTTGGCAGAATATTGTCCGTTCTGACAATGCCTCACATGCTTGTAGGACCGATTTATGGGATGGTTCTTGCATTATAAACGGAGATGGTACTCGAGCCAAATTTTGGGCCGAAAACTGGTCTGGAGTAGGGGTTCTCAGTGCTAAATATCCAAGAATTTTTTCGGTGTCCCTGTGTAAAGTCTCTTCAGTGGCTGATTGCTTGATGTTAGAAGATGGGCTCGCAAATTGGCGGACTTGTTGGAGAAGGTCATTGCATGACTGGGAAGTAGAGGAGGCCAACCTTCTGCATGCTGACATTGAGAATATTAGGTTGACTGAAGGCAAATCTGATGAAAGATTCTGGATCAATGATCCCAAAGGTCTATATTCTGTGAGAGCTGGAAGGACATTCATATACACCTCTTTGGGGTCTCAAAGGTCCATCCCTTTACCTTGGCTTGCTCTTGTCCCATATAAAGTTGAATGTTGGACTTGGTTAGCATTAAATCATGGCATTCCTACAAAAGACGTTTTGCGTCATCGCGGTATTGTATCATTAGCCGATTCTATGTGTCCTTTGTGCCTGCAACATCTGGAGACAAGAGACCACCTTCTACTTTTTTGTCCATTCACATGGCGCATATGGTCTAAATTGTGCCAATGGTCGGGTGTACTCTGTTGTTTTCCTGAGTCCCTAGAGGTATTCATTTTACAATGGGCCTTCATTTCCCAGTTTCCTTATAGTAGTTCATTGTGGGTGATTCTTGGTTTTGCCACGCTATGGGGAATTTGGCTTGAGCAAAACAGAAGGATCTTCAACAACAAGCACACTCAGTTTGATAGCTTGGTGGACTCCATCATCGTGCATGGAGCTGCTTGGATCAAGACCTTACATCCTGACCTTCCTTACTCTGCTTCTTACGTATTGTCCAACGCTGAATCAGTAAAGCAGTGGAAAGGCCTGAGTAAAAACTTCAACATCCTAAGTTGTCAGGTGTGATCATCACATTTATTTTCTAGGTTGTATTCAGGGAGTCTTATGTACTACAAATGAGTTACGTGTTTGTATCTTTCTTTTGTGACATTTTTAGCACCAGTACATAGATAAAGATATCATCGTTAGCATAAAAAAAAAAGGACGATCTCCCATGTAAACAACATAAGCCTATAAGCCTACAAGTGGATGTGATATGTTTTGTCATTTAGTATATACTTTTGCAATTTTTCTTTTGAAAAAAATAAATAATGCATGGCAATATATAGTATTATGACCTTCTAGCCATGTTGTTGGCAATAGCTGTAGAACTCTGATAAACGATGCGTTTGTTATTGATAATCATTAGTCTATTTATACACAACATCTATGCTATACAATAACAAAGATACCCTCAATAATCATAACCTTAGATACACAATTTTAATTACAGAATATATGCATATTATATCGTATATCTTGATTACAGAATATATGCATATCCTACATATTCTATCACTCCCCCTCTAGTTGTACTAACAGGTGCAACTTGTCACGAAGAAGGCGAAACCGATGCTTAGAAAGAGGTTTGGTGAAGATGTCAGCAACCTAGTCATGAGAGGAAACATACTGAACATGAAGTTGCTTTTTGGACACAAGGTCACAAACAAAGTGAAAGTCAAGCTCGATATGCTTCGTAAGAGAGTAAAATTCCGGATTAGCAGTGAGGTAAGTAGCACTAAGATTATCACAATACAAAAGCGGAACAAAGTGACTCTATAGACCAATCTCACAAAAGCCATATAAGTGAAGAGGATTGGAATGGGGAAAGAATAAGCCAACCGAAGTGGTAGTATGAAGGTAGTGTAGAATGTGGTTGGCAGTAGACCAGTGTCGTTCTGTTGGAGCATACATGTATTGAGATACTTGTTGACAGAGTAGGAGATGTCGGGGGCAAGTGAAAGTGAGGTACTGGAGCCCGCCAACAATACTACGGTAAATAGCATCATCAAAAAATGGGGTACTATCGCGGCATACACAGTGGCGGTGGCCAAGGGTGGTCCTGGCCCCCCTGAGTTTTTAATTTTTTCATACAAGTCCTATCGTAATATGCCAATTGTCTCCTAGATTTTTAGTTTCGCAAATAAGTCCTATCGTGAAGTATATTTGGTCC
>JAKUCV010006079.1:0-36897 GCA_028386065.3 Turnera subulata
GCTCCTCTTCTTTATAAACTGATTTTTTTACTGTTTATCATGTGAACTCAAATAATGCAATTCGTCTGCATTACGGGCGAATCCGATCCGGACCAGAAAATAACCGATACCTCCTTAGTTATTTTCCGGTGTGATTTTCCGAGAAATTCCGAAACCCGAAAAATACCAACTTAGTTCCGAAAAATTCACGGGAAAATCATGAACGCGGGAAAACCTTCGGTTTCGAAAATCGACTCCCGATTTACCTTGAATTAATTACCCAAGATTAATTCAACAGTAAATCACGGTAAATAGACTTTTACAGTCCGGTAAAAATCCAAAATTTTTACCCGGGCTGTTACATAAAATCTCATATATTCTAGAAAAATTAGAAAACTATCACAATGGAAGAAAAAAATATATTATAAACCCGAAAAAAAAACAATGCCAAAAAATAAAGTAGGAAAATAATGAACAAATCTGGAATATTTTAAAAACAAACACAACGCCAAAAAAATTAAAGCATGAAAGTAATAAATAATTATGGAAAATTTGTAACACAAAAACAATAAAATGAAAAAAAAAGAGAAAATATTATATTATTCTGAAAAAAACAAATGCAAAACACAATTTTGTTTTTGAAAATATTCAACAAAATTTTTTTAAAAAATGCCAAAGAATAGAAATATAACATAATATTCTGGGAAAAAACTAACACAATGTATAACAAACAAGAAAATAATATTTAATTCAAGAAAATTAACAAAAATTAAACTAATGCAATGTAAAAGAAAAAGCAAAAAAAAATTCAGGAAAATTAAAAAAACCAACATAATACCAAAAAATTGGAAAATAATATATAATACTGGAAAAAAATAGATGTAATGGAAGCGGAAAAATATATATTATAAATGAGGAAAAAAACAAATAAAATACAAACAAAAAATATAAAAATGTAAATAATACTAGAAAATTTAAAATGACTAATACAATGTGAAGGAAATATAATAAAAATAAAAGAAAATAAAAAAATTCAATGGAAATTATTATTGCCGTCATTTTTTTATAAAAATTTCGTGAGAATTAAATAATAATGAAAAAAATAAAAACAAAAAAGCATACCTTTGAATCAATTAGAACCAAATCTAAACTGATAAGAAGATTTTGTAATTTGGTATTCAAAGACTCCCACTTCCTGGAAACCCTAACTTGAATTATCCATGAATCCTTATCAGGGGTCAATTCATCCAATGTATGAATATTCATTCTCCTGAAAAAATAATATATTATACAAATTTAAATATACAATTAAAGTGTAACACAAAAAAAAGTATTTTCTTTTATATAAATTCTTAAAAATATTAATACTTACTAAAATACATACTAAAAGAAAGAAAAAAAAGGAAACCGAAAAACAAAAAACTAACACAGGAAAATAATATTTAATTCAAGGAAATTGAAAGAAATTAACACAATGCCAAAAAAATGAAAAAAAATATAGAATACTGGATAATTTTTAAAAACTAATGCAATGTAAAAAAATAGGAAAAAATATTAAATTCAAGGAAATTAAAAAAAACCAACAAAATGCCCAAAAATGGAAAATAATATAAAATACTGGTAAAAAAAACAAATGCAATGGAAGGGAAAAATAATAGAATAGAAATAAGGGGGGAAAAACAAATACAATACAAATAGAAAATAAAAAATTTAAATTTAAATTTTCACAGACATAAATACTTAAAAATCAAAGTGGAATAGAAAAGAAACTGAAAAGAAACTGTAAAACACAGAAACTGTATCCGAATTTCATTGTATTGACATCTGGATTTTCTATGTGTGTTTTCAATTTTTTGTTTCTCAAAAGAAACCATAAGAGACACACAAAATTTTAAAACAAAATAGACAAAATAGAATTGTAAAGAAACTGTAAAATACAGGAGCTGTATCCGGATTTCATTGTACTGATATTCGGATTTCTCAGTGTGTTTTTATTTCTTTGTTTCTGAAAAGAAACTGTATGAGCAGAAACTTAAAAAACAAAAAAGAATTGTAAAGAAACTGTAAAACACAGAAACTGTATCCGTACATCAATGTACTAACATCCGAATTTCTCTGTGTGATTATACCTTTTTGTTTCTTTAAAGAAATTGTATTAGATACAGGAACTTAAAGCTAAAAAAAGTAGAAAAACAGGGAAGAATAAATGGAGAGGAAACAGTATCAAAAACAAAACCTGTACCTATATTTATAAATATTTAGAGATAAGAGTTTAACAATTATCAATTAAATTTATTTGTTAAAAAATCGGAACAAAATAAATGGGCTAAATTTTTTTTTAATCTGATCTCATGGAGAGTTTAACTTTTTTTAATCTGATCCTGGAGGGTTTAACTTCTTTTTATTCTAATCTCAGTATCTTTTTTACTAATTCTTTTTATTTATTTTTTTATTCTGATAAGTAACTCATCTTGCTAAAAGTGTAGTATAATTAGGACTGTATGATTAAAAAAAAATCTGATTGTGGAGAGTACTAATCTTGCTAAAAGAAACCGTACAAAATGAATGAGTAACTCATCTTGCTAAAAGTGTAGTATAATTAGGACTGTATCATTAAAAAATTCTGATTGTGGAGAGTACTAATCTTGCTAAAAAATCTGATCGTGTATAATTAGGTTTTTCCTTAACTCTAATTGGGATAATTATAATGAAAATAAGGACCAATCAAACAACACCTAAAACCCTCCACATGGCAAAAAACAAAGACCTCAAAGCCTACACATGGCAAAAAAGCAAGACTCTAAAAATTCTATGTGTCAAAACCTAGTGAGGGATTCAGCTATTAATATATATAATAGATTGCTGTGGTATATGATAGTCTTCCTTTCTGCAGAAACGAACGGAACATGGATTTTGTTGCCAAATGGGTGTGAGTAACAGTTGCCAACCCAATTAGTTCCTTTTGAGCATTAGTTCCTGCATGTTGGAACGATTCCCCCCTATCGATTCCTCTTTTTGGCTTATTCCTGAAATTTTAGTGGTAAAATGACAGGAATCCAGAACCATTTGCTCAAATGGTTAGTTGGGAATCAAATTCTCAATCTTTATGCAATTGAATGTATTTTGTCCGGAAGATAGGCACTGGATTTATAAAGTATCCTGTCCAGAACAATTGTTTCTCACGCCCTAAACCTGGAATCAATATGGGAAAAAATGAAAAGAAACTGGCGCAGCAATGACCAGGAGTCTTTACAGTTTCGAACTACTTTAAAATTTAAAATTCAGGCTCTAATAAGAGGATCCGTGGATACAAATTTGCTGGCTTTCCTTTCAATTGGAGTTGATTTGTTGGTTTATGCAATTATAAAACAGCAGTCACTATTACTTACTAATCAACATCCAGCATTTCTTTTTTGAGGAATGGATAATTGCATTAGCTACGATGCTGCAGAGGCATCTTCACGTACATATTGCATGATGGAAGTAGGTATACCTACTTCCCAAATACAAGTTCCAGCAGACAAACCAAGCTTGGCAAGTTCATGCGTCACAACATTGGCTTGTGTTTTATCACGACGAGTACAAGACCAAGAAGAGAAAGCTTGAAGAAGATAAATAGCATTTTGAATGCCCAAATAATGAATATTGACTTCGTTCACGACTTTTTACTTACAGTGGGGACTTAATACTTCATTGTTTGTACCCTTATAAATGTTAACATAAAAAATTAAAAGCAACTATCAGGAAAAAAAAAAAACTAATTAGGTAGAAGGGGAAGAACAGTTACATAACACTTAAAAAGTAAAACTAGGAAGATCTTGACAAGAATCCTCAACAGCAAACTAAATTACTTCTTTAATGTATCATAATATCACATCACATCAAACTTGTGCCCTTGCTTTATAAAACAGTCATAATAGCCCAAACCTTTTACGTTAAGGACATCAACAATCCATACCCGAAGTCAACTTTGGTGAAACTTTCCCAACCATTGCCTCACCCACGAATACAATGGAATTATGAATTCAGTTCTGACGACGCCGTTAGCAGCGAGATTCCAAAACCCAGTTGAAAGAAACCCGACTAATCTGTATCCCCTCATGTTTGGACTACAGAAAAGTACACTGAACCATAGTCCATTTTCCATCCTCCTGGTTGTGAGTGGCCCAATTATAAATAACAAGTGGCAAGCAACGGCCCACTTGATGAAGGCATAAAATTTCAAAAAAAAAAAAATCAAAAAAATTGGAAAAAATGAGAGCCCCTTCTACCTCGATGTGTATACTCTTTACCTCGCATTTCAACAAACTTAAATGGTAGTATAATAATCCCTAACATAATAAAATTTAAGATAAAAGTTAACAATTGATAATATTTGGGAGCCCTCATGATAAAATTTCTCTTTGGGAAATTGTAATGTTGGTGAGCTCCTTATTCTCCGAGAAATTTTATGGTGGGGACTCCCCAAGTTTGATTTGTTGTAGACTTAATCTTAAATTCAGTTATATTAAGAATAATTAAACCATATAAGTATATATATTAAAGGTGTAGATTTATTTCCTAAATAATACATAAAAAATAAGAAAATAATATAAATTTTAGGAGATGAATGAAAACATATAAGGTAAATTGAAAACATAAATAAACGCTAGAATGAAAAGAGCGAACAATCAAAGGTAATTTATTAACATAAATAAGAGTCTACAACAAATCAAACTTAGGAAGTTTCCACCATAAAATTTCTCTCTCCCCTGGTACCCTCTTTACTTTTCATGTATCTTACTCTTCTGTTACCATATTACGATATTCTTAAATTTCTACATTTAGTAGAGTGTGGCTTACTAATTAACTTGCAGCTGCTTGCTGGACTACTTTTCCACATTTTGAAGTTGCTTTCTCAGACGGTGTGGTCTATCAATCCGTAAATCTTTCCTTAGTGCACGGCCAATGTTCTCCTGCTATGTATGGCAGTGTTTACTTACTTTCCCCAGGTACCGCAAATTTTCGCGCTGAAATTTTTGGTAAAATTGGGCTCTAGACAAGAGGATCGGGTCGTGTTTTGGCAGTCGCCCCGGCCGGTGTTGGTGCCCATTTAGCCGTTGGCGTGTTTTTAGCTGTTTGTTTTATTTTATTTTTTGTTTTTGCATTCCGATGTTGTACCAAAAGAAAAAAAGAAAATTGTAAAAACATTATACAAATTTGTTAGTAAAAGATTCTCACGGATGTTATTAATGACCATGGGAAATCGACATCTGCGCACCGTCCGAAACATTTCAACCTAATCTTTTCGCGATACCAAAACAAAACAAGTAAAACACAACACAGAGTGGATAGAAGGAGAAGAAGGAAAGATACAAAAAAGCAAAAACAAAGAAAGACGAGAGCAGATCAAGAAGAAAAGACAAAAGAGTAGTGAAAAATAATGGGGGTGGTGGTAATAGACGGAACGACGGTTCGCGGGTTCGTGGAGAACGAGGGTGCGTTCAACAAGAGCGTGGAGGAGGCCTTCGCCTCCCTGGATCTGAACAACGACGGCGTTTTGTCGCGGTCGGAGCTGAGGAAGGCCTTCGAGTCGATGCGCTTAATGGAGGCCCACTTCGGGGTGGACGTGGCCACCCCGCCGGAGGAGCTCACCCGCCTCTACGACACCATCTTCGACAGCTTCGATTTCGACCACAACGGCACCGTCGACATCCAGGAGTTCAAGTCCGAGATAAAGAAGATCTTGCTCGCTATTGCGGATGGGTTGGGGTCTAGCCCTATCCAGATGGCCCTCGAAGATGACGACAACAGCTTCCTTAAGAAAGCTGCCGATCTTGAGGCCTCCCTTACCCCTAACCCTAACTCTGCCTCCTAATCTATGATAATATCCCCAATCTATATATTATCCTTTGCTTGCTTAATTTTTCCCTTTTTTTATATATTTTGTCTTTTTGTTAATTTGTAGACAAAAAAAAGAGACCAGATTGTGTGTGGTGGTATCACTGTGTTCTGTAATTTCTGTGGCTTTGTAATAATCAAATAAATATTGTAACTACAGCTTTATTGTGCATGTATGTGTCATTTCACTCACTATTCCATTTTGCCATTGGAGACTAAATCAAACTAACTACAGCTTTCATTCTTGGCAAAATATCTAGAAGGAGTCTTGGCAATAGTTGTAAGTGATATATTGGTGACGGTAATTTTGTACAAATAGTTCTCGCCTGAATTTGATTCCCAGCCTTGAACTATTTCCCAGATGTAAAAGTTCAGGCTTCATTTGGAAGATCCTTGTAATAAAAGAGCTGGCTTTCTTCTTCTCTAAGCTACTATTGACATTTGACACCCAAATTTGCTGGTTAATACAATTACAAAAGCAGCACATTCACCAATTGGGGCTTTGACTAATCTACCACCAGCTTTTTTGAGTGCTCAAACAATGAAGATTAATTTCTGCCACGACTTTTCATTCAGAGTGGGAGCTTACTTGTTACTTTGTTGTATCTTTGTGCCTTTGTTGGTAATTGTTAAATTATTAACACAAAAAATTCAAACCAACTATCAGAACAAAATTATAATAATTAGATAGAAGAGATACAATATAACACTAAAGGAAGGAAGATATTGAGAAGAATCATCAACAACAAGTCCATATAGTTCTTTAATGAATTACAATATCATATCATATCAAACTTTTGCCCTTATTTTAAAGCACAATCATATCGGCCCAAGCCTTTTCTGTAAAGTTATTAGTATCACCATTAAAAGACAAACATGATAAGAGAAGTGTTTCCTATTAAAGTTATCAACGGTTAAAAAGTTTTTTTATGTCCCTCCACTTAATCGATTTCGTATTTATTGTCCCTACTCGTTTATTTTCACTTATATTGTCCCTCAAGTTTCGTTTTACCGGGACACATGGTCCTTTTTCTATAGCCGGTGTTTTGTTGTGGTACTCGCATGTGTCACGTGGGCCCATGGTATTTCTTATTCTTTATTCTTTTACTTTTTACTCTAATTTAAATTACTCTTTTTTATAAGAAAAAAATTAGTTTTAATAATAAAGGTTAGTGGGGCTCGTGGAAGCATACCCACCCTTTCGGTTTTCTTCTTCCTCAAAAACAAAAAGCCTTCTCTTTTTTGCTGTGGACTGCGTCTTCACAAGTTCTGGTTGTGCAATCCGCCGTTTACATTTAGCTCCGCGCGAGATGGTGTTGCGCTTCGTGGCGATCGATGTCGATGAGTCGAAAGCACGAGACAACAGGGGGGCCTTTTCCGCCTCCTCTCCTTTCTCCTACGTCTTGGTGTTCTTCGATTGGGTGATGGCCGGTGGCAACGGGGGTGAGCGCAGCAGCCCACTCCGGTTGTTCCTTAGCACTAGCGGCGAAGGATTAGCTCATCCATCTCATCCACGATGACTCGGGGTCTCGACCGTCGACGGCATGGGCACAAATAAATAGGGGCTTTCCTCTCGATGAAGACCACATCGGCTCTTGCTGCGAAGCCTCTTGGATCTCGTTCCGGTGGCTGCGTTGAACAGCTTATTCTGCAAATCACACCGGATCCACCTCCTGTGGTTGCTCTTACTCTCTCCTCTGATGATGGCACTACGCACAAACAGTAACGCATCAGCTGGTTTTCTTTTTTTTTTAATTTAAATATTTAATGATCTTGCTTTTAGGGGTTGCATCACGATCTACCTGTATTGTGTCGTTGATTGTGTTGTTTTTTATTAGATTTGCTTGATTTGTGTTCGCTTTGGATTGTATTGTTGTTCTCCAGGTTGGGCATGGTTGTTTTGTCAGTTGTGGTTGAAGCTTGAAAGGCAAAATTTTGGATTTGTTGATGGTTTTTGGTGGGGTAAAATGCATGTTTGGTCATTGTACCACATATGCGCGCTGGATTTTGGTCACTCTACTCGATTTTGCTGGATTTTGGTCATCGTACTGTTTGAATTTGCACAATTTTGGTTTGGCGGGGCTTTTAGGCCCACAATTTTACACGTGTCGATGACGGATTGGTTGCTTCCGTATGGTGGGTCCCACACATAATTTCCCGACCCATGAGACCCGTTTTGTTTGAGAAAACAAAACCCGTTCTCGTCCGAAACGGGTCTATCACCAAATCCAAACACATATCTTCTATTTAAATCATCAACTTCACCTCTCCTCTTTTAACCATAATTTCCAAATAATCAGAGCTCATTCCCACTCTCTCTCTCGCGACGGCTGAAGGGAAAGAGCTACTAGAGCTCACCTATATCCTCTCTCCCTAACCCATCTGGTTTCTTTGTCTTTCTTATCTCCTCCCTTTCTCCTTCACCACCTAAAAACTCTCCCTTTCTTCTTGACCACCTGAAGCCTCCTCCCTTTCTCCTTCACCAGTTGGATGTTTGTGGTGGTGACTGGGTTTCCTCCACCCACCAAAGCCTCATCCTCCTCCTACTCCCTTAAAATCCTCCTCCGCCACCACCAACGCACACCACCAATTAAAAAATCCCAATCAATCTGCTGCAATTTTTTGCTGCGGCGGCGACGATGAAGGGCTGAGGCTGGATTGGGAGAGTATGTGAGGCATCTAAATCATACCCAACATTATTCCCAGAACATTTGGTTGCTGGGCACCAAGCCGATGATGGTAAGATTGGTTCAAGAACATGGTATCCGCAAGCATCCGAAGATTATATCCAACGTTGCCTTAAAGAAAGATAGAGAAACCACCAGCTTGTCTTTGGGTTTTAGGATATGCGGGTTCCAGATATATGGAGGCAAACAATCTGAATTTTGGAAGCCTGAGAAGAAGTTTTTCCAGGGACTGTCTGCAGATGACGTTAGATTTGTAAGTTTCCGGTATGCTATATGACACTCATATACAAGAAAAACATGCAGTGGAATTTCCGAAAACAACATAGGAACACATGTGAAGCATATAAACCGAATAACAATTTTCCGTACCTTACACGGTTAGGATCTTCCACGTGACTGAAGTGCCGGAATCAGCAAGAGCAAGACAAGGTATCCCGCCCCTCTACGGTATCCACACGAACCGTGATCAAGCTGGAATCGTCACACGATCTCCAACTTCGAGCTCTCCCGAACTGGTGTGCTAGCAACAGGATTTTCGGGAGCTTTGTGTGGTGTCTCTCTTCTTTCTCAAAGAAGGGTATATGTGTGTTTTACTCTCAAACTTAGAAGCACTCAAGACACTCTCAAGGATGCTCTGAAAAACTGAATGAATATGAGAGAGAGGAGCAAAATGATCTGATCACTAAGGCACTCAACCCACTCACACATAATGCCATTAGGTTAATAGCAAAATGGCCAACATAGTGGACCAAAGGTGATGACCCTCATCACTAATGTCTCCCACTAACATAATCAGATTACAACACACCACATCACCATGTCTGATTAATAATTCAGATAATTATTGATCCAAAACGACCCTGGATCAACCATAGTCCAACCACGGTCCAACTACACCCGGTCGAACCATGGTCCAACTACGGTTCAACCACCTGCTCGAATCAACGGTTCTATGTGTGTGACCCTGTAGGCACTTGTAACATTCGGCAATAATTGTAAAATCTCATTTTACAATTATAAGCAAAGAGCGACGTCTAGCAACACATCATTGCTACCCGAACGACAAGATCAGTACTGATTCTAAATGCCTCGAAACATGTCATCGTCCCTTCGTCCCATTATCAAGATTAAACCGAGACATGGAATACGTCAATCTCGTATATGTTTAATCTCGGTTTCTTGATCCTCGAGTTAACTATGTAAAACGGATACCAATGATATGACCATATCATAATCCGAGCACGGCCGTGCATTTACAGTTCAACTCTATCAAGAAACCATCCGATAATATACCCGTTATATGGGTTGGACGAATCCCCTCTGGATCATACAAAACCGACTACACACTTATCATATACCCAATGATTACCCTTAAGTCCACCCAGTTACGGATGACTAGGAATGATATCAAAGTATATGACTCACATGTTGGGAACCTTGACAATCTCAGGTCTAAGGACAATACATATAAGAATCGCTATCGACAAACATATAACCTCCATGTAGCATTCTTATGTGGGTCGGTCCAGTCCACAAGTTCTCCAACTTGTACCCGTATGTAGAATTCATATCACATATAAATTCTCAACATACGCTAGTCTTAATTTATTATTATAACCCATCCATAATAATAATCGACTAGGGACATTTAAGAATATATCAAATATATATTCTAGGGTTATAAATATGTGCAAGCGATTATCTCATAATCATATTTATTGGAATAACCTTAATGTATATACACGACTATATACGATCATCCATTGATTGGCTTTTGGGCATATTACTAACAAGATTAGTCCTGAGGAGGTTTGTTTCTTCCAACTTGTCTGCAGAAGCGAATTTGAGCCCAGCTTCTTGTTTTGCATCTAGTGTTTATGATGGCTCCAACGGTGACGATGAGGGCATCGGCGACCATGTTAGGAACAATGATGAGGACACCGTTATTTATAATTTAATTAATTGATAGTTAATTTCTTTCCTAACATAAATCATAACTAATTTCCTTTAAAAAAATTTATAATTATTATAGATGTTTTAGCTAATAATCAGTCAAAGCTTCCTTTTAATATTTTAGTAATGAGACTATGGGTTTTAATTAAATTTGTAATAAGTAGTCATGATTATTAGTAAGTGATTTTTTTTATCATGCAAAGTATTTATTTATAGTGAGAATGAAATGGGTAAAATTTGGAGTTTTTCAATTTGTGTCTAATTATTTTAGGATTTGGAGACATTAATTTTAATTATGTCCCTCTGGTGGTGTTTGGCATGCTTGTGGGGAGCTAGACCCGTTCTGGATGCGAACGGGTCAAATTTTTCACGGATCTGGGTCTCATGGGCTGGGCAAGGCGCATGGGACCCACAACCCAACATGTCACCAATAACAAATTGCCACGTGTAAAAATTGGACCCCAGTTAGCCGACATGACTGAAATCGTGCAAATTCAAACGGTACGATGACCAAAATCTAGCAAAAATGGGTACAGTGACGAAAATCCAGCGCGCGTATATGGTACAGTGACCAAACATGCATTTTACCCGTTTTTGGTGTTGCTTGATCGAACAGGGTTGAAAGGGATGAACAACAATTTTTTGGGCGCGGACCCCACTTTTTATAGTTAAAACCGATTTATTTAAAAGAAAGAGCTTAAGAAATTAAATTAGGGAGAAAAGAATAAATAAATGAGGAATTTTATGGCCCCACAAGGCACATGTCAACATTATAGGGAAGCACCGGCTATAGGGTGTAAAAAGGACAATGTGTCCAAGTAAAACGAGATTTGAGGGACAATAAGAGTGAAAATAAACAAAGAGGGACAACAAATACAAAATTGATAAACTAGAAGGACAAAAAAACTTTTTTACCAGTATCAACAGATAAAACAAAATTTGGTGAAATTCTTCAGTCATCCAAGAAAGCTCTCTTTGTTTTTTATTTTCAAATCATTTATGGAATTATAATATGGTTGTATTGTAGTCATTTATAGGATTATAACTCTCGTGCTCAAGTTTCAGTTGTAACTTTTAAACTACAATATTATTTTCTATCTATTGCAAACTACTCACTAGTTACACTTTCTTTTGAAATGAGCATCCGTTTTTTTTTTCTTCAAATTCATCCATATTCTTAGAAGCAAATGTTTAAATAACCCAGTAGAAGAATAACGACGTGTATAATACGAATATTCCCTCATTTTGGACCATGGATTGTCAAGCGAAAGGTCCACGGAACAATAGCCCATTCCTAAGTTTGCTGCCTATTTGTGGCCCAATTATGAACAGCGAGTAGCAACCGAAGGCTCACTTGATTAAGGAATAAAATTGAAATGAGAGCCTGTTTTATCTTGATTTTGTCCAAACCACGGGACACATAAATAGTCAATGGAGCTTCTGCTTCCTTTTTTTTTTTGATCAAGCAATGGAGCTAGTTTAGGATTTGTCTTCGTGATACGTACAAATTTAGATAAATTGTATTGTATATAATTTATTTTGAAGAATTAGTATACTCAGCAGAAAATTGAAATGAGTATATAAACAAAATATTTATAACTAACATAACTAGGTAGGGACAACACTAAAAATAACAGA
Organism: Turnera subulata; assembly: GCA_028386065.3. Classification (NCBI taxonomy): domain Eukaryota; kingdom Viridiplantae; phylum Streptophyta; class Magnoliopsida; order Malpighiales; family Passifloraceae; genus Turnera; species Turnera subulata. The sequence continues at coordinate 12,138 of JAKUCV010006079.1, forward strand.
GTAAACAACCCAAACTCACCATCATCCTAGACTCCCTAAGATATTGCCCATACCACAACATTGTCCGAACAGAAACATTCGAGTCTAACGATCTTTCCAATGACAGGGTTCTTTTTTCTTTTTTTCATTTCTAAAAAAAGAAAGAAACGAATAACTCAGGGATCCCAGTTAAATCTCCAAATCCATTGGCAATCGAACGGTGCCACGTCACCCGACAGACCTTGCATTGAGTACAACCTGCAACACCGTATCCAGTTTCCCAGCCACTACCCTCTTCAAAATATTAGTATTTTCAGGCCACGGCATTATTTCATACTCAACTCTCCACTCTCCAGTTACCCTCGGCTAATCTACCTGGCTACGAGCTTTGTCCCATTGGCTACTCTATCTTCAATGGCGTCCATAGTGAACTCAGCTTTGTCTCTTAACTTGTCCAGTTTCCACTCCAGACGAGCTCGAACTTGCTCGCTTGTGTCCCCGGTTTCTCTCCGTGTCACTAGTGAGAATCTACCGTATTTTCTTTGTTTACCCGAGATTCTTTGACTTGGGAAGTGTTTCTGGGTTTTTAACTTCATCTAATTTGGTTGTTAAATTTGTGTTCTTTTTCAGGGCGTAGACTCACAGTTAGAGCAACAGAGACTGATGCCAAAAAAGGTGTTTTCATTGATTGAGTCTCTTATGCTCTGATTAATTCAAACTTCAAAAAGATAAGTTAATGGTATTGCCTTTTGTCTATGTATTTAGTGTTTGAGAAATATGGTTCTTTTGTATGCCAGCAAAACCTCAAGCACCAGATAAGGCCCCGGCCAGTGGTTCAAGCTTCAACCAGCTTCTTGGCATCAAAGGTGCTGCGCAAGAAACGGTGAGTTTTCATTAGTTGTCTTGTGTCCCTTAATTTTGAAGGAGAAGTGTTTGAATTTGTTTCTAAGTTTAATTTTATTACACTGTTGGAGTGAAGAGCAAGTGAGATAAGGCAGTCAATCTTTCATGTGATGAATATGGATATTCTTTTTTCCTTTATTCTTTTTTCTTTCACTGCAGAATAAATGGAAGATACGCCTTCAACTTACCAAACCTGTTACTTGGCCTCCATTAGTTTGGGGAGTTGTTTGCGGAGCTGCTGCTTCAGGTACTCTCTACTCATGTATTCTACTCTTCTATTAGCAGATTATGATATTTTTTTAGTTTCTACATAGAGTATCGTTTATTATCTTCCAGCTGCTGCTTTGCATACCCACATTTGAACATGTGTCCCCGTTAATCTGTCACTGGGTGGTCAATGAATTCTTAACTCTTTTTCTAGTGCACCGCTAATATTCTTCTTTCTTCTAACTGTACATCCCATCCTTCCCTGATTTGTGTTGTAATGGGTTTTACATGAATTGGTAGTGAGTAATTATTCATTCCTTTCTTTTTGTCTTTTCTAAATGTGCTTCACCTTGCATAATCAGACCTAATTTGTGCAAAGGAAGGCTCCAGAGTAGACTATGTTGTTCCTAGACATTGTTACTTTTGTATGTTTAGAGTTCCCTCTAAAATTGAGGAAGAGAAATTGCCAAACCCGCCCATGTTAGTAGATTCCCTTCTAACGAAAATTTGCCAACATCTCAGGGAACTTTCACTGGACTCCAGAGGATGTTGCCAAATCAATTTGTTGCATGCTTATGTCTGGCCCATTTCTTACCGGTTATACACAGGTACATTTCATTGCAGCGAAGTGGCTTGTTGGGTGCAAACATTTGCTGAATGTATGATTTCAACGTTAAAATTTTTTAATGCATTCTCGCATCTTAATTTTGCAGACAATCAACGATTATTATGACCGAGAGATCGATGCAATTAATGAACCTTATCGTCCAATTCCATCAGGGGCTATTTCTGAACAGGAGGTTTGCAATACTAACATGATTCATTATATCCCATGCCTAAAATGTAACATACGCATATGCAATCTCTACTTTATTCATTTCTTGAAACTTCCTGCAGGTTATTACCCAAATATGGGTACTGCTTCTTGGAGGCCTTGGCTTGGCTGGTTTATTGGATGTGTGGGTAGGTAGTACAAATGGATCATACAGGTTTCGGTGTGTGAGATTAGTGCTGGTTCCTGAATCCTTGTTTTTTCATTAGGCAGGACATGACTTCCCTACAGTCTTTTACCTTGCTTTGGGTGGATCCTTACTGTCGTACATATACTCTGCTCCACCTCTGAAGGTAACTTCTTTTCCTCTATCCTCAACTCAAGCTGCAATATTTTCATATGTCAATGACAATAGGCTTAACCATTACTTGGTTCCAAACATTTGCAGCTGAAACAAAATGGTTGGATTGGAAATTTTGCTTTGGGGGCAAGCTATATCAGTTTGCCATGGTATAAAATCCTTCTCTATTGTTCTCTATAATCTGTAGCTGACAAACCATTCGGATATTTGTGACTGTAGACATTTCATCATCTTATTATTTCCTAAACTCCAATAAAAAAGGACAAGATACTTTAGGTAAATATAGTCCTAGATAGCCCAGGGCACAAGTTGTGGGTTTATGCCTTAGATTGTTTAGTACAAAAGAATTGCTGAATCAACTCAGAACTGAATGTGGCAAACCCTATTTGTTGTAAGGCATAGAGCTCTTATTTGTAGGAAACGTTCTGCGATCTGCTAAATTGGACAGATATTGCTAACTTACACATTCCATGCGATGCTACTTGCAGGACTGTTACCCTCGAATCTTATTGTATTTCACCATTTGTAGTTGCATGGTGCTCAATAACTCTGATGGGCCTATTTTGACATCTTCACTGAAAGTGGGGAGCTTTATAATGACCTTATTTAATTAGCTATTTTGGCTTCATTTTCTTGTCAATAGGTGGGCTGGTCAAGCATTATTTGGAACCCTTACACCTGACATTATTGTTCTGACACTTCTGTACAGTATTGCTGGGGTATGGTTAACTAAAGATACTTTATGAGCGAATTATTTTTGCCATTCAAATGTTGCCAATTAACAAGGTTTTTTTTTTTCATTCCTCAGCTTGGTATTGCCATAGTAAATGACTTTAAAAGTATAGAAGGAGATAGAGCTCTCGGGCTTCAGGTGAATACTATCTCTCCCTTGTGTCTTTGAGGAGAAGTTTTCTCTAATCAAATGAATGACCACTGATTTATCTCCTGTTTGAGCAGTCACTTCCAGTGGCCTTTGGTGCTGAAACTGCCAAATGGATTTGTGTTGGTGCTATTGACATAACTCAGATATCTGTGGCTGGTAAGTCATTTGTGTTTGTCTGTTCCCCTGAAATTCATTTTTTTTTCTAGAGGACATGTTCAACGACCAAGAATCTTACGATTCCTGGCCTTTTAGAATTCCCAGGGCACTACTGAGCCACAAGCTGATTAGTTGAAAATCATGGTCCCATGTTATTTTCTTAATGAGTCAGATCCCAATCTGTAAAAGCTGTAGGAACCTGGAGTGAGGACTAGTTTCAGTAACACTACAGAACCTGATGGAACCATGTTTGTTTTCAATGCATCTGAAATAGATGCTTCTGAATTGATGTTCATGAGGCTATCTGATAATGGATATGTTGAATATGCAGGTTATTTGCTAGGAGCTGGGAAACCATACTATGCCTTAGCCTTACTTGCCTTAATAATTCCACAAATCGTTTTCCAGGTGAAGGACACATCCTAGACATTAATGATCTCAATTCTTGAAAGCATTTTTTTAGGGCTGCAAGTTCTTTTGGTGTCTTCCTTATACACTCGGCACACGATATTTGTTTCGAAACAACAGATTCCTACTATTCGCATTGTCTTTTCCTTTTAGATAAATGGCTGTTGGCTTTGGTTTTTGGAATATCCCAGTCATCTGATTCCCTTTTCCTATCCAAAGTTGATTTCTAATGTTTTCTGAAACAACTTAAAGATGTTTTTTTCCTCCCATTTCAATGCCCTCCAGAAATGTCGGTGATGGCTTGTATCAGTGGTTACTAATCTTTAACATCACACCGTTAATTCAATATTGTATAAGAGTAAAATAGTAGGTCTTTTTTCTCTTTCATCTCTGACGATGTATTAATAGTAAACAAACAAACTGCTAAACTATTTCTATGGCTATTTATATGCTGCAGTTTCAGTACTTCCTCAAGGACCCTGTCAAGTATGACGTGAAATATCAGGTACATTGTGACCATGCTTCTCAGGAAATTCGTTTTGTAAAGGAAATAACAGCTGAAACAAAATGATGGAAATTGGCAATTGCTTAAATAAGAGGTGTCCTACTGTTGCTTTGGCTTTAACAATTCTTCAGCACAATATTAGGACCTTAAAATCTCCTAGTGAACATGTTTTGAGTCATCACCAAATTGCCAGGGAAGCTGTCTATTTAGGATTGGTAGGTCATGACTTTGTTCTACTTACCTAGAACCAATAGAAGAAAAGACTCATATCCGAATCTCCCAACAGATAACAATGATGCAGCTTGTGAGGCTACACTCATGTATACCGCCCATCTTTAAACATAGCAACCTAAGACTGAGGCCTGACATATAAGTTGTCAAACTCTGGCCTTTTCCTTGCAGCTGACAAGCAGTTGCTGTTCTGTTTCAGGCTAGTGCCCAACCTTTTCTCGTGCTTGGTCTGTTGGTGACTGCCTTAGCAACTAGCCACTGACGCTCTCCAGTTTCTGTGGTACACAAGCAAGGAGGAAACAGCAATTGCTTCCAGGTAGAATCCAAGGAGAAGAACTATAATACAATAGATTGGCTCTGCTGCTCTGTATGTAAAGGCTTTTGGCTAAGGTGTGTCAATAAAGATGCGGGTTTTTAGCTAAGAATGTAGAGTTGCTTATGGTTTTTGTCTTCCCCGCTGTTTCAATATTCCCGCTTTTCTTAGCTCGTTTTAGAAATAGGACAGAAACAGCCTCAACTATAACTAACTCGTATACTTGTAAGTCTTTGCTGTGTTTTTTTGCTGCTTCTTGTTTGGTGAACCAGTTTGAGATCTTTTTCTTCTTTGTTTGGTTGAACCACGAGGGCAAGCCCTAGTTAGTCGTACCCAAGCACATAGCTTGAAATCCTCCTACTGCAAGCCCCAACGCGATCCAAGCTGGGAAGCAAAAGTTTGGTGAACAAGGGAATTGCATACTTAAAATAAGAACCACAAAAGCGAATATCCATCCTCCAGCTGATGGCCGACACGGTTGTCTCCCCTGATCCTATTCTGCCTCGCGCTTGCTCCGTCGAATAACCTGTTCCATCCCGGATTTGAACTAAACCGGACTTTTCTGCCGAATTTCTCATCTGCCCAAAGCTTCCTCTCATGCCACAAAACATATTTACCAACAACATAGTGACCGTATCAGCCACAATACCCACAATCCAATGTGAAACAATTTTTCTTTAGAAATTAGTCTTCTACACGACACAAACAAGTAAACTAGACCATTGGCGGTCCTTGTTTGCATGGACCATGTCGCGTCACCGTGTATATTTACATGTGTGGCCTGGTGAACTCGCATTTCCCGCTTATTTCGAGTTTTTATCCGGCCAAAACCGGACATCTAACCCACACAAGTACAGAAATCAAGCTGTGGCCAGCAAATGTGGATTGACGCGTCGACACAGTATTTCCTGGTGCAATCCCATTCGGTTTTTCTTCATTTTAATTCATTGTTCTGCAGCTCGAGTTAAATGCTAGGAATATAACCCAGTATGTAAAACTACTCGGAAGTTTAAACATACAAAATGTACTGGTCGTACTAGTTGAAAACAGTTACAAACTTGCTACAGCATTGACCATAGACACACAAACTACAGAAACAAAACAAACTACTTGCATTTCCCCACCACCGAGGACCAAACAGGGGAAACACGATAGCAGCTTATATAACAAGAGCTGCCAAAACTTGGGGGGGAAATTAAACAAGAAAAACACCCGACACTACTTGTCATACATTAACCTATAGCTAACACTTCACATGAGGTGGCGACCAGTACACGAAGCTGGCTAGTTCCAAAGCCTAGCCGCGGGTCTTGTACTTGGACTCGTCAATTTCAATGCCTTCCTCGGCGGCACGCTCGCCGCCGGACTTCTCCATAGTACTGAGTCCACCCTTTTTGCCCATCTCATGATACCCTTCCTGACCAAGCTGCTCCCTCCTAGTTTCACCCCCTTTGTGGCCCATCTCCTTGTACCCTTCCGTCCCCAGCTGCTCCCTCCTCGTCTCCCCTCCACGGTGACGCCCTGAATAACCAAATATCAAACAAGGTTAATTGAGCATATATATAGCCGATGAAGAAGAACCACACAGAGAGGGCAACCATGAATGGAAGAAGAATACGTATATTGATCTACCTTCAGCTAGGCGCTCTTGAGCATCGAGGCTCTTGCCACCGGTTCCACCAGGCACAACAGTCTCTCCTTGCTTTGCTTTAGCATCAAGCTCTGCTCTTTCTTGTGCCGAGGCCATTCTTCTCCTTCACTTGATCAACTCCCTTTTTCCTAGTCGAACTCACTCTCCCGAAAACTAACTCCCAAGTTTCTTCTGTTGTGTAGGATATAAGGTACGTAATTAGCAAGCGCAAATACGCAAACAACCAATTACCATGCACTGCGATAACACTCACGGTTCTTTGTTTGTTTATATAGAGCATAACAGCGGTGGCCAGGGGAAAAGCAGGACGCCGAGAAGGGGACACGTAATGACACAGACGCGGCCAAGTGTTGATGTTGTCACGACGACACGCAGGTGGTGTAGTCAGAAAACGGAATGACACGAGTCCATGACGCGGTGGTGAAACATTATGGCTAGTGTAGTTTTATTTAATTACCTGACCATGGTGGATTGGTTGTCAATATCTTTCATACATGCATTCCATCGGTGCTCGCCTTAATTATTGGTTCTTATGAACTCATCGTCCTCTTCAAAATTCATGCATTGTCTCGGCACATCCTATCTGCATTTGGAAAATTGTCGAGCTTGTCCTTGGTAATGCTTGTTTATGTTATGAAATTCGATAAATTATTCAGACGTACACCACCTTTTCCACATCTATACGATATATGAAAAACTAGCTAATATATAGAAATATCCATTATATTTTTTTTTTTATGGAAGTCGATAAGATTTATTGACGAAAAAATATTTACAAAGAATGGAAACACAGAATATACAAGGGCGACATGCCCAGCACGACACTATATAAAACATCATTTGGTGTAAGTAACATGAATGGATTTACCAAGACCCCATCCTTTGAAAGGCTCTGCAGAACAGAGTATGGAACTATCATTAATTAACCTATCCTTATCTTCAACCTATCAAATGTGAAAGCAAAACAATTCGCGTCTCGGTTTCAAAATTATTCATGTTCCCATTCTACCCACACACACGCAACCCAAAACAAAATAAAAGGTAAGTTTTCAACATATGAATTAACCATCTCTTTTTGATGCTAATGTGATTAACGATCTTGGTACTAGAAACTATGATGTATTAACTGCTATTTAATACGAGCTTGCTGTTGAAATTGATCAGCTTGTCTTGAGTATGTATGGAGTCCAACTGTTTGATAAAATGTCTGTGTGATTTTTCTGTGTATGAAAATAATGTGAGTCACGTGGTGTAGTTGTTGAAGCTGGTAAGTGCAAGAGGAGAATAAGTGATTGTATTTTGTATGTGTCTATTAGTAAGATGGAGTCTTAAGATTGTAATTTGCATTTGTCTACTAGCTAGATGGAGTCTTGTAATAATTTGGAGTCTAGAACTTTCATGAGTGTTTGATAATTCTGAGTTCTTTGGTGGTCAGCATTGTATCAACGTGTTCATCCACATGAACACAGAAGTTGTGTATAAAAGCACTGCTGCTGTAATGCTTTTGGTGAGAATGAATGAAATCAGTTCTTCTCCAGAAAATCAAAAACAAAAGAAGTGTGTTAATCGTGAGATTATTGTCTTTGTCATCTTGATTGTTGATTGAAATTCAAGTGTTCTTGAGTCTTCATAAATGCTGCAAAATTCTGAAAATTGAAGAAGTGTTCATCTGCAGAATTTCTGGAAATTCCAGAATTAGTTGCTTTCTTCTTGGTGTTCTTGAGATTCTGAAAAATTTCTAGAATTGTGATGCATTGTTCTCTTCCTATTTGAGTGTTTTGTTGATTGATTAAACTCTTGCAGAACATTATTGTTCATTGGCTGTCTCTATTCTTCAATTGGACAAAATCATTATTGTTCTTTGGTTGTTCTGTTTTCTTCAATTAGACAACATTATTGTTCATTTGCTGTTCTGTTTCCATCAATTGGTAACAGAGCCGTTCTTTCTTTACAGGTCCTGTTCTTTTGATTGGTTAGAGACCAAGAAGATGGTTTCTGGCTGGGAGATCATTGCAAGGTTAAGGGAGGTTCTTCAATGTTCTGATCTTGACACAATGACAACAAAGATGCTGTGCCAGAAGCTGGAAGAAGAGTTCGGCTTGGATTTGTCGGACAGAAAATCGTTTATAGTAAATCAGGTGATTTTGTTCCTTGAAAGTGATAAGCTTGGGAACAATGAAAATGAAGAAATTGAGGAGGTTGAAGATGCTGAATCTGAGGTAACAAATGGCTCTGATTTGGCTACAAATGATGAAAATGAAGGTTTGGTTGGTAAGCATTCTGAAATTGATGAATGTTTTGATGATGTTTTGCTTGATGAGATTTCCACTGATTATAGTCTTGAAAATATTGTTGAAACCGTGAAAAGTAAGAGCTCTGGATTTGTTATTGGTGAGAATACATGCTTGCAGTTTATGGATTTCTCCAATTCCAAATCAACTGAAGTTGAGTATGGGAATGACAGTTTAGGTATAGAAATGCCTAATGATGATGTCGAGATTAAATGTTGTGATGATGAGTTTGGGAAGCTTAGAATTCTGGAAGTGATAAGAAATGCCAAGAATCAGAATTTTAAAGTGAAAAAGGGGGTTGAAGTATACATTGAAGAGAAGTCATTAGAATTTTATGACTTGTTTGATGTTTCAATTGCCAAGCAAGACAAGAGAAAATATTCTGCAAAGAGAAAGAAAAGGAAAAGAAGGGATGAAGAGCTTTCAAGTATGTTCATTAATGTATAGCTGAAAGTCCAAGACAATCTGATCAAGGGGGAGTGTTGAAATTGATCAGCTTGTCTTGAGTATGTATAGAGTCCAACTGTTTGATAAAATGTCTGTGTGATTTTTCTGTGCATGAAAATAATGTGAGTCACGTGGTGTAGTTGTTGAAGCTGGTAGGTGCAAGAGAAGAATAAGTGATTGTATTTTGTATGTGTATATTAGTAAGATGGAGTCTTAAGATTGTAATTTGCATTTGTCCACTAACTAGATAGAGTCTTGTAATAATTTGGAGTCTAGAATTTTCATGAGTGTTTGATAATTCTGAGTTCTTTGGTGGTCAGCATTGTATCAACGTGTTCATCCACATGAACAAAGAAGTTGGGCATAAAAGCACTGCTGCTGTAATGCTTTTGGCGAGAATGAATGAAATCAGTTCTTCTCCAGAAAATAAAAAACAAAAGAAATATGTTAATCGTGAGATTATTGTCTTTGTCATCTTGATTGTTGATTGAAATTCAAGTGTTCTTGAGTGTTCATAAATGCTGCAAAATTCTGAAAATTGAAGAAGTGTTCATCTGCAGAATTTGTGGAAATTCCAGAATTAGTTTCTTTCTTCTTGGTGTTCTTGAGATTTTGAAAAATTTCTAGAATTGCGATGCATTGTTCTCTTCCTATTTGGGTGTTTTGTTGATTGATTAAACTCTTGCAGAACATTATTGTTCAATGGCTATCTCTATTCTTCAATTGGACAGAATCATTGTTGTTCTTTAGTTGTTCTGTTTTCTTCAATTGGACAGAACATTATTGTTCATTTGCTATTTTGTTTTCATCACTTGCAGACATCCTTACTAAGCCCTTATCATCCAAGCGCTTCCATGAATTGAGATTCAAACTGAACCTTCGGTGTCTACCTGGTTCAGTTTGAGGGGGGAGTGTTAGTATATAGCACGTCACTACTTGTTCATATCACGTAATCTTGCACAGTTATCTTATCTTCCTTAGTTACTTAGTTATGTTGTATTGGAAGCCTATTTCCTGTATTCTCCTGGATCATATAAGACACCTGATGTACACAACTACTATTTAATACAAGCCTCGGCTATGCATCCTGTAGCCAGAGTTATTCACTTTTCTAGACTTCTAAGTTTATAGTTTCACAGAGCGTAGCGCCATCAAAGGTGTAGCTTTAGTAGGATATCGGGTGTTTGGGTTTGGGAGCATTTGGCTTTCTTGGGTGGTTGGGTTGCTGCACAAAGTGAAGGGATTCCTCGATCATTATCATTAGTGCAAAGCAAAAGCGCTGCCTCAATTTTTGCACGGACGGGTAAGAAATTGAGGGATAGTTTGAGGCATGACTTCTTGTCGTGGGGGAGTTGACATTTTTTGGATTTGAATTGTTGTGTGATGATTCAAGGAAAATGCAAAATGCGAAAAAGAGGTAGCCAGCTAGCTACGAGATCAAGCAGTAACCATTGTATTTGTTTGGTTTGTGCAGTAAGTAAAGAACTCTGCCAACACTTGTTAGCAAGAGAGTGGACTGTCTATGATAGGATATGCAGAATATACGCATATATTCTGCATATTTTGTGTAGTTAATGAATATCTAGGGTTAGAGTTATTGAGGGTATTCTTGCCATTCGGCACAGTTATTATGTATAAATATAATTATGATTATCAATAATAAATATAACGTTTATCAGAGTTTACATGGTAGCGGAGCCAAACCCTAAACCCTAGAATTCCTCTCATTTCTCTTCTTCTTTAGTCGAAACTCCAACAAAAAAACAAAAAACCTCTCTGCTTGTCTTCTTCCTTAGTCGACATGCCAAAGAAGAAAAAGAAAAAAAAACTCTTTGCTTTTCTTCTTCCTCTAGTCGGCAATAACAAAAACAAAAAAAAACAAAAAAAAAACTCTATTAGCTTCTCCTTGTTCTCCTCCTTATTCTCTTGTCGACATACAAAGGGTGCATCCATGGCAGCAATTGGTTCTTCTCCTGCAGCAGCTTCCTCCTCCTCCGGTGCTCTTGTGTAGTTCACAAGGCCTTCTCATCCTCCTCCCAATCTCTTCAACAGGGTCAGCCTGTTCTCGGGTCGCTGGCTTCAACAGGGTCAGCCTGTTCTCGGGTCGCTGGATTCAACAGGGTCAGACTGTTATCAGCTGGCTTGTCAATTCTGTTACAGGGTCTCCATCATGCTCCCGACTACTTCCTTTGGACACTCTTCGCCTGTTCCCCTGATCGAACAGGGTCACTCTGTTCAACAGTCTGCTCCGTTGATCGAACAGGGTCACTCTGTTCATCATCCAGTTTTTCTATTCTCGCGGCCGTGACGACGGCAGTCGGTCACAGGGCCGAGGTGTGGCATCATTCATTTTGGAGCCCTCTCTGTACTTGGTTAGTCTTTTGGTTCACATTCTGGTTCTTCATCTACTACCCTTGCTCCAACAAGGCGACACTGTTACACCTGTGGCGGCTATGGGCTTCTCCTCCTACTTGTTCTCCTGGCTCTCTTTCTGGTTCCTAGGATCAATTTGGTTTTGGCTCTCCGTATGGTTCTTCTTCTGGCTTTCCTTCAAGTTCCTAGGATCAATTTGGTCTTGGTTCTCCATATGGTACTTCTCTTGGCTTTCCTTCTGGTTCCAAGGATCAGTTTGGTGCTGGTGCTCCGTCTAGTTCTTCTTTTGGTTCTCTGTTCGCACAGGGTCACTCTGTTTTCTGATCAACAGAGTCACTCTGTTCCACATGGTTCTTCTTGTTCTCCTTCAGTTCCAAGGATCATTTTGGTCATGGTTCTTCTTCTGGTTCTCCTTCTGATTCTCAGGATCGGTTTTGTCTTCTTATGTGCCAAGTTGTACTTGAGGAGGAGTGATAGGATATGCAGTATATACGCATATATTCTACATATATTTTGTGTAGTTAATGAGTATCTAGAGTTAGGGTTATTGAGGGTATTCTTGCCATTTTATGTGGCACAACTATTATGTATAAATAGGCTTATGATTATCAATAATAAATCTAACTTTTGCATGTCTTCGAGGAGGCTAATTTCTTAGCGGATTGGCTTACTCACCATGTCTTTTTCTTGTCCACTTGGAGTCACACACTATGTTTCAGTTTGACCACTAGATAATGATCTCCTTCCTCTGCTTGATTTGATATTTCAGGGGTTACTACTCCGCGAGTTGTTTCAAATCTGATGTATTCGGTTTCATTCTCTCATTGATCCAAAGGAAAAAAAAAAAACTCTGCCAAGGATATTCGTAGTCCTACTAGAGACGGTCTATATATAAATGCAAATTAGTTGACTGTCTCAAGTGCATTTGTAAGTTGGGGGATACATTTGCATGTTTTACCTAATGCAAGGCTAAGTGTTTGTACACACCTTTTACCACTTTATTTGGGTTCTTTTGCAAATTATAACAAGTTCATAACATTTTTCCAACAGTAGTGCACGCAGTTTAGGCACAAAGATGGCCTGGCAGCTAACAAATAGTTGCGAGACAGTACAAGGATATACTAGTAATGAGCTCAAAACGGTCTCATGAGCTACGACAGACCACTTAATTATAGTATTAATTAGTTTTATATTTTCAAATTTACATACTGTGTCTGTAACTCACATGAATTTCAGCCAAATTGAACGTGAACTGAGTTTGTGCAAAAATCACAAAAATCACATATATTAGCTTTTGTTTTTAAAAATTCAATCGAAAATAAACATGAATTAATGCATGATTATATCTTTTTTTTTTCACCGTAGACTCACATTAAGTTCAGCATCATAAAATAGAGTTTGTGCATAAATCAAGAAATTAGAGGTTAGCTATATACCTATTTGCCTAAAACATCTTGTAACTATATTGCTTTTATTCACACATATTATTTCATGAAAAGAAGTCGATTATTAATTATTGAAGTTTTGGACGCATCGTCCATTGGAACAACGGGCCCATTAATAGCCCAATGTCCAATTTTAATCCTAACTGAAAAAACTTGAATCAGAAAAGAACTGTTTTATCATTGTTGGGGCAGGGCAGCTTTGTGGGTTGGATGAGCTCCTCTCAAGTTTTCGACGCATTGTACATCCGGACCACTGGGCCCATCGAGCCGATGTCCAAATTTGTTAGAAGAAACCATAGAGGGAGGGTTTAGTATAAAGCTTTTCTTTCCTTTGAGATTTATCATTTGCAGAGGTCTCATAACCTTCAAAGCCTTAAAGTTTATGGAAAACATGTCAATGTGGCATAACTTTCCTGTATTGTAATGTCATCTATTCCCGATTTCCCCCTTGTATCAGCTGCTCTAATCTATCGCTGATTTAGGTTTACTTAAAAAAAAAACTATTATTTTTATTCTCGTGAAGAACCAACCTATCTATTTCAATTTGATGAATTCAAAGTAAAAATTGTTGTATATCTCATTTTGTTTCATAAATGAGCGCTTTTAGCTGGCTTGTGTTTTTGCCGGTTCAGGGAAGGAAATAGGAGAGAATTAAATTTTAAACAAAGCCAAATTGCAGCAAAGAGTCGTACAGCTGACAGAACTAGACCCCTCAAGCGAAGCGTAAGTTAACACACCCACTTTCTCCCATTTACTCCTTTTTTTTTTCTTTTTTTTTTTTCTTTCCTTCCAACCATTCGTTTACGTTTCCTGGCAACTGGCAGCAACAGAGACATAAACAATTCCTATAAAAAAAAGGTTAAAAAAAGAAACAAATAAATTTGCAGGAATCCTTCCTGGCGCACTTGCCCTCCTCTTTCTTCAAGCTTCCTCGCCAACCAAAAATAGACCACAGTATACCAATTCACCACCTCCACGTCAGCGAGGCGGAGAAGACGAGAAGTAGTAGAAGAAGAACCCCACCACCACCCAACTCTTCTCCTCCTCCTCCTCCTACTAACCAAAATGACGGAATCCAACGAGCAAAACCACAACACGCAACCGCCGACGAAGAAGGCGGCGATCCCGCCTCACATGAAGGCGGTGTCGGGGTCGCTGGGCGGGATTGTGGAGGCGTGCTGCCTTCAGCCGATCGACGTCATAAAGACGCGGCTGCAGCTGGACCGGAGCGGCAACTACAAGGGGATAGTCCACTGCGGGACCACGATTGTGAGGACGGAAGGGGTGAGGGCTCTGTGGAAAGGGCTCACCCCTTTCGCCACCCACCTCACCTTGAAGTACTCCCTCCGCATGGGCTCCAATGCGGTTTTCCAGGCCGCCTTTAAGGACTCCCAGACCGGGAAGCTCAGTAATCACGGCCGCCTCTTGTCCGGGTTCGGCGCCGGGGTTCTCGAGGCTCTTGCTATTGTTACTCCTTTTGAGGTTAGTTAGTAACTCAATTATTTCCTCCTTTTTATTTTTCTTGTGTTTTATTTCCTTTTTAAGGGGGTATACATTCGAGTTCAGCTTGATTTGATTTGTATGTGGAATTGGCATTTTGGTTTCTCTGTCAGCTCAACTGAGTGGTTCACCGTCTGTTTAGTATAGTTGGACGTGGCTGGTTTCGTGATTGGTTCTCCATGGCATTGCTTGTTGTGCGATTCTAAGCTGTTAGGATAGTTCAGATGTTTGGTTTATGTTGCATTAGATTGTGCATTTTGTTTCGTATTGGTTTTCCTTTTCAGTCCTACTGGAAATGGATGGCTTAATCAAGTTTCGTTAACTCTCTTCAAGATGCAAGCCTGTGTTGTTTATTGTATTGGTGCTTGTTGTTTGTGATGCTTCTTCATTGTGCAAATAAAATTGAGGAGCAATATGTTGGTACTATCTGTATACGAGTGCAGCAACTAATTGCACTTATGGGCGGTCAATCAAATGTACTGTCAAATTCAAAGGCCACTTGCTAGCTTCTCTATTCATATCAAGCATGCTTTGTTGAAGAGTTTAGAGACTAGCTCATGTCGGAGTTTGTTTTCCAGTTTTGTGATGAAAGCCTACACCGAATTCTCATTTGCTGGTAGTTTGTGTCTATGCATTCCTTCAAAGAGAGCTAACTCAGCAATCTGGGCCATGTATTGTTTGATACCATCCGGTTCTAGAGAACTCGGCAATGAAGTTGATGAGTATTTTACAATAGTATCTCATGTCTAATCAACTTCCTGTGCATGAAATTGCTACATTCATTCTTTCCTGCAATTGGGTTCCATCTAGCATTAAGGAACCACACGAAAGTGGATGCTATTTGCTTAATTTGCAAGCAAATTGTGCTGCAAACAGAATCTCTTTTGACAATTTGAGTGCACAAAGTGTGTTGCAGTAACTGTTGAGCCATCAGCATTACCTTATTGTTCCTGAGAGAAAACTCAGTATTTTTTTCCTTTACCGCTTTGCTATAATTCAAAGTGTATCAGCGTTATGCAAGCCCTTTCAGAAGACTTGGAGACCATTTTGACATTGATTGGGTTTCTGATTGCCACAGGTTGTGAAAATTAGATTACAGCAGCAGAAGGGTCTGAGTCCTGAGCTTCTGAAGTACAAGGGTCCCATACATTGTGCTCGAATGATCATCCGTGAAGAAGGCCTCCTTGGCCTCTGGGCTGGGGCTGCCCCAACTGTTATGCGGAACGGGACAAACCAAGCAGCCATGTTCACGGCAAAAAATGCTTTTGATGTAGTCTTGTGGCATAAACATGAAGGCGATGGGAAAGTCCTGCAGCCATGGCAGTCCATGATATCTGGATTTCTTGCTGGAACAGCAGGTCCTATATGCACTGGTCCTTTTGACGTAGTGAAAACAAGGCTGATGGCTCAAAGTCGTGAAGGGGGCGAGTTGAAGTACAAAGGTATGATCCATGCTATAAGAACAATATATGCTGAGGAAGGACTTCGTGCCTTGTGGCGGGGACTAATACCCCGGCTCATGAGAATCCCACCTGGTCAGGCTATTATGTGGGCTGTGGCTGACCAAATTACTGGCCTTTATGAGAGGAGATATCTACTCAATGCACCCTTGTAGCGTCTGTTACATTGTTTCTTTTGTTTCATTTTCTTTTCCTGCGTCATTAGAAAGCGAATAGTCATTTTTTTTAAAAAAAAATTCTTCTGTTTTTCTTCTGTCTTTTCTTTGCTTTTTCACATGGACTTTGCTTTCAACTTGGAAGAGGACATCATTCATCATCGATCTGTTGAGGGATAAATTCCAGCCTACATAAACCCGTCTCTTAATAGCTTTTACACTTTATTTGGATAATGGAGAAGGGAGGGAAGGGAGAGGAATGAAGGGGAACTTTAATTTATTCTTTTAGCTGTTTTTCTCCTCCAGCCCCCTTTAGGTGTCTTCCCAGAATACTTGGACAAGCCGTCACTCTTTACGGTCATCAATTACTTTCCTATTAAAATCTTGGTTCTGTTCCGCGGCTCGAGCAATCTGATGAGAACACTAGCTAGAGAGCTTCTTCACTACTTTTTCCTTGTTGCAGCTTTTGACAGCATCAAGCCGCTGTTTTGTTAGTGGTTCGAGTCCGTTGACTAGCTAACCTCAAGCAAAGAAAGGGCGTGGGAGATCCATCATTCATTCATTTGGCTCATTTGTTCCTAAAAATGTCCATGTTAGTTAGAGTGGTTGAAGTTGGGTTGAGGATGTAGTAGAGAAACGATGGTAGGGGGGAGGGATGAAACCAAAATGTTGATGACAGAAATGTTGGGTGATTCAGCTACAACAAACGAAACCCTTCTAAAAAATGAAGAAAAATAACATAGTTCAAATCTTTGATGTTTTGATGCCCTTAAATTTTTTTAAGGATTTAGTGAATTTGTTAATAAATCTTAACACTACACCAAACTGGTTAGAGTTTTGTTGTCTGGCATTTCTCTACCCAAGTTCAATGTTATCATCCCGCCATGGAGTATAACTCAACTGAAGAAAGTTGAAATAAGCTAGTAACAAGTAACAACGTTTCAACATGTTATGTCTTTGCATCCTCCCTGACATGATGCCCCTGGTGATAGAGTAGCATGGAATCTCGGACTCGGTAAGAATGGGCAATTTTCAGTTGGCTCAGCCTATAGGCTTTTAGCTGGCGATGATTGGCATGAGGAAGATAAATTTTGGAAGTTGGTATGGAGGTAGGATGGTCCTCAGATAATGCCTCTTTCTTATGGCTGGTCACACATGAACGTTTATTAACTAATGAAAATCGGTTTAAAAGGGGTTTTGTTGCGAATGCAATCTGTCCTTGCCGTGGACTGATGATTGAATCAGTCTTACATTACATGTTCTTCGTGACTGTAGTGAGGCAATCCATATTTGGAAGTTTTTTTTGGCAATGTGGAATATTCCTGATAGCTTTATGGGAGGTTCAGTTAAGAGTTGGTTGGAAAGAAATTTGTTTGGTAAAAGACTGGATGAGAGCCAGAGCGAGTGGCCTAGAGTTTTTGGTGTGATTTTGTGGCATTAATAGAAACGTAGGAACCGATGGATCTTTAACCCATAGCAACTGGGTACATCCTTGGATAGCACCTTAAGAGTTATTCAACTCTTCCTAAAGGAGCTGAAGGTAAGTGATAGCCGAGACAAGAAGGAATCTCTTGAGAAGAGGAAAATTATGGCAACCACCTAAGTTAGGATGGATTCGCTTGAATACTGACGTTGCATGTAAGGGAAATCCTAGACAAGCTGGTGTGGGTGGAATTATTAGAGGGGTCAATCATATTTTTGATCCCTGTGTTTGCCGCTTTGAACATTTTTCATCCTTGTGTTGCAAAAATGACATTTTTCATCCTCGTGTTTATTTTTGGGAACAATTTTCATTATCCGCCGATTTTCCCACCCGAAAATGCTGACGTGTCACTATTTTTTTGACACATCAGCAAAGTGGGTCCCACCATAAACACGGGTCAATCATATTTTTCATCCTTGTGTTTATTGATTTGGGCATTTTTCATCCCTGTGTTACAAAACGGACGTTTTTCATCCTTGTGTTTACTTTTCGGGACATTTTTTATTTTCCCCCGATTTTTCGAAAAGAAAATGCTGACGTGTCACTTTTTAATTGACACATCAGCTATGTGGGCCCACATTAAACCAAAAATGCTCAACCCGAATCACACCACCCGACCCGTTTTCGCCCACGGGTTTTACTCGTTTTCCAGTTAGCCAATTACTGAAACAACCCCAAAAATAATCCCAATGTGTTTGCTCGTCACTCACCCAGTCCGGGTCCTTGAAGCGGCGTCGGTTGGATGTGCAGGTGACGGCAGCGTCTGGATGTGCAGGACACCATCGACGACGACGCCTTGGTCGCGATCTCGATCCGCTGCGGCAACCTCGCCTGCCTCAAGCTCCCGCGGCTGCCGCGCGGTGACCGACCATGGCGTGGATGCCTTCGCCCGCAACTGCTCGAGCCTCACCAAGCTCTCGCTCGCCTCTTGCGCTTACGATGCTGAGGGCCTCAACGCGATTCTGAGCCTCTGCACCAGCCTCCAGGAGCTGACGGTTAAGCGGCTCAGGGGACTCCCCGCCACCTCCCTCCCCTCTTCGACCCTCTCAAGTCTTCTTCCTCCTCCTTTTTCCCCCCTCCTCCGATCCAAATCCCGCAACCTTCGCCTCCACAAGCTCCACTCCTCTGCCCCCGCCGATCCCCCGTCCTTGTCGTCTCCAAGGCCGTCAAGGAAGAAGAAGAAGTGTGGGGGATGGGTGTGGCTAGACCTGGCAAAACGGGTACTGACACGACAACACGACACGAACCCGACACGAAATTAGCAGGTATAGATCAGAGGTTTCCGACACGTTTAATTAAATAGGTCGACACGACCTGACACGAAAAAAAACAGTTCAGGTCACGGGTCAACCCGCGGGTTGACCCGCGGACCCGTTTAATTTACATGGACCAGCTTATACTTTATCTTTTAGACACTTATTTTTATTTTAATTTCTCAATTAAGAAAAATAAACAAACCCAGGCTTAGCCAACACTCCACAAACATGAAACAACACCCACACAATTCACCCCATTACTCTCTCTCTCTCTCTCTCTCCCTCCCTCCCAAACGCAACTCTCTCTTCCTCCCCAAAACTCAAACACAAAAAATTCAACTCTCTCTCCCCATGGATCTCATTGTCTTAGCGTCAATTTCAACTCTGTGTCCCTCTCGATCTAACCGTCGGTGGCAATTTCTCTTTGAAGTGTGAAACAAAGAAACCCCAAATTTTTCTCACTGTCGGCGTCAGATTTCTTTGTGAATCGAAGAAATTCCAAATCGATCTCACCGTTGGGGCTTGGGGCTTGCTTGACCCACGCCGCTTGTGCAGCAAAGCGACGCGACACCACGCAGCTGCTCACCTGAAGGCTGAGGCGAACCACAATTCGATATCTGCTCTTCTCTCAGGTCCTCCTCGCAGGAAGCCCCAAATCGGAGCTTGAGCCCAACAACGTCCCGCCTACCTTCACTGGTAATGACAGTTAGATAAAAGATAAATCTCCAGTTAGTTGAATTGAAGAAGACAGTGGGATTTTTTTGTATAATTCATCTTTTATAGAAAATTTTCTATATTCTTTTTGTCCTTTATTTATTAAACTGTTAAGAGCCATTTGTTTTTAGCTAGTTTATTGGAATAATATGATTTTCTAGTTGTATAATTCTTGCATCTGATATTAGATCGACAGGCCATTCTTTTTCCTGTGAGTTTATGGTTGTTTTGCCATATCTACTTTTAATTTTTGTATCAGGTTGAGAATAATTGTACAATAATATTTGGAAACATTTGGAGGAAAATCTCGAATATATTTTCTCATGGTTATAGTCTTGAAGGAATGAATTCGGAATTTTAAGTTTTCAATCAAGTTTAATTTTATGGAAGTAGTAGGCATATAATGTAATTAATTAGTCATTAAACATGTAAATGAGTTGTGTGTTTTCTGTATCATTTGTGTAAATTTTTTTTTGTAAATAGGTAATCAAATATGTAAACGGGTTGTGTAAATGGGTACCTAAATATTGAACTGTAAGACTAAACAGGTTGAGCAGGTCGACCCGTGATTGACCCGCGTTTTGGCGGGTTCGTGTCGTGTTCATGTTGTAACAGCCCGGGTAAATTTTTGATTTTTACCAGGACTGTAGAAATTGTTTCACCGTGATTTACTGTTGAATTAATCTCGGGTAATTAATTCGAGGTAAATCGATAGTCGTTTTTCGAAACCGAGAATTTTCCCGCGCTCGTGATTTTCCCGCGGATTTTTCAAACCTAAGTTGGTATTTTTCGGGTTTCGGAATTTCTCGGAAAATCACACCGGAAAATAACTAAGGAGGTATCGGTTATTTTCTGGTCCGGATCGGACTCGCCCGTAATACGGACGAATCGCATTATTTGGGCTTCACATGACTAATAGTAAAAANTTTTTCGAAACCGAGAATTTTCCCGCGCTCGTGATTTTCCCGCGGATTTTTCAAACCTAAGTTGGTATTTTTCGGGTTTCGGAATTTCTCGGAAAATCACACCGGAAAATAACTAAGGAGGTATCGGTTATTTTCTGGTCCGGATCGGACTCGCCCGTAATACGGACGAATCGCATTATTTGGGCTTCACATGACTAATAGTAAAAAAAAAAAAACAGATTAAAAGAAGCAGCAGCCGGAGGAAGAGAAGAGAAAAAAAAAGAAAAGAAAAAGAGAGGAGAGAAAAGAAAAAAAAGAAGGAGAAAAAGAAAAATGGGAACCGGAGAAAGAAAAGAGTGGAAAAAAAGGGGGAAAAAAAAAAGAAGAACAGGGGGGAGAGGAGCCAACCACCGTCGACCGCCCGCCTGCAAGCCGCCACCGCCTGTCACCACTCGCGCCGTGCTCCCCTGTTGCTCGCTTGCTCGCGCGCCTCCATCTCCAGCCGTGCCACCGCCTTGGACGAGGAGACCCGACTCGGACCCGCCACCTCGTGCCGCCGGTGTCGGTTCCTTCTCGCTGTGACATGACAACCGAGACGACAGCACAGCCGGTCGCCTCCTCCTCGCGTCCTCCTTCCATCGCTGTGCGCCGTCCCGCACCGCCTCTGCCTTCGTCGCCGACGTCCTGTGCTGCAGCCGCCGCTGCTCGTGCCGCCTCGCCTGCAACCCGAGGTGAGGAAGCGGGTTGATGGTGACCCGGATGTGGTCGCGGGTCGACCCGCGCGTCATATGGGTTATGGGTTTTGGGGCTTGGTCAGTTGGGCTGATAACTTGGGCTGTGTGTTGGGCTTGCAGCCATGGCCTGGTCCTTGGACCTGGACTTGGCCATGGGCTGCATAGTTCGGCCCAGTCCATCTAATATAAAAAAAACAATTTATATATATATATCTATTTATACATAATCTGAAATATAAACTTTGGAAAAAATATATATATATTTATTTTGAGAAAATTATGGCTAATTTAATTCTGGATTTTTTAGGAAAATATAAATATATTTACTTTGATAAATAATTAAGTATGTTTTTGGAAAACTATTATTAATTGGAAAAAAATATATATATATATACCTTGAAATTAATTTCTGAAAAATTAAATATATGTATTATTTTCTCTGGAAAATTGTGTTTGTGGAAATTATATATACGTGCTTTGGAAATTAAAAGTAGTTATATTTTGTGTTAGAAATATTATTATATTTAGAAAAAGATGAATACTATAAATAGTTTCTAAAAATTATAAATAGGTTATTATTTTTCTGAAAAATTATAGTAATTATTATTTTGGGAATTAAAGTTATTTTATGAAAATATTTTGAAAGGAATTTTAATTAAAGTATAGTACCGAAATTATATTCGGATATACGTACGGTAATTATTTTCGATAAAAGATGGAAATAAAGGATAAGTAATCGGGATGGGCATATTTCGCAGTTTGGGCATCATGACATACTCTTATGTGCATTTATGTGAGTGTATTGTTTGTTGTATAGGTTTTTGGATATCGGGCCGTTTCCCGAGGAGCCGGCTTTGGACCGGTCATTACCTTCAGAGTGAGTAATCGGCCAAGGTGAGGATGGATAAACCTTGATATGTGCCCGTAATGCTGTGTGTGTATCTTTGTTGTTTGTGTATTTTTGTTGTTTGATTGATCTGCTGGAATAATTGTTGATTGTTACTTGATTGCTATGGAATTGTTAATGTTTGTTGATAAATTGTGTCAGACCTGCGTATGTTGTGTATTACTTGGTTTAATTGATTAAATGTTGATGATTATATATTGTGATATATTGCTTCGTTAATTGGCTTATTACTGGTGATAACTGGAGTGTTTATAAATCTTGGTTGATTTGTGATAAGATGAGATAACCCAGATGAGTTGTGGGGCAGGTTGCCTGCTCAGGGATTTGATAGTTGGTAATTTAATAAAAATGAATAATTGGTTAACCTCACTTAGACTGTTAGCGTCACGGACATTAAGTGTTGGTATGGGGTGGTCTGGTCGATATCTGTGGTTGGGGGTATACCGAATACCCAGTGGCTCGGATATGCCGAATATCCGGTTGGTATGTGATATTTGTGGTGAGGGTATACCGAATACTCAGTGGCTCGGATATGCCGAATATCCGGTTGGTATATTGATGCTTGTGGTGAGGGTATACCGAATACCCAGTGGCTCGGATATCCCGAATATCCGGTTGGCATGTCGATGCCTGTTTGGAAAGTGGCACTGCGGACCAGCCAACACTTGATACGTGACAGGGCCCAAATTAAAACGGGATAACAAAGTTAACTAGACTTAGAAGGTCACACATAGAAGTATTCGTATGTGTTTGGGTTATGATTGTCCCTTATTTATGTTCTTGGTTATGTTATATTTACGGTGCTTGTTGGCTGATGTGGTGATGGACTGTCTTGATATGTGACTATGCTTTGTTGTTTGATTGGACCGTTGAATTGTGTTTGGATTTACATGACTTGCTGTTAGTGAATTGGAATTGTTGATAAGAAAATAAGTTGAGGAAATGGGCTATTGATTGATGAAAAAGGAATACTAGAGATGACGATATATTTGACACTTGGAAAGTAGTGGTACGACTAGATGGTTAGGGACTAGTTCTGTGGTGTCATGGCCAGTGGGTTAGTTGGTTGGGATGTTGATCCCAGTTTTGTGATAATGGGATGTTGATCCCGGATTTGTGATATGGGGATGTTGATCCAGGATTATGGTTGGGCCTGGAATCCGGAATTAGTTAATAACCAGGTACGACCCTAGCTTGTTCAGTGACGGACCCGGAAGGTAAAATGGGTAATAAAAATTAATAAGCATTCTCTTGGTCTTGGCCTTGATATGATTTAGTAGGATTCCACTGTTATGTTTTTTGTGATAGATTCATCTGATTTGATGGTTGCATTACTTCGAAAGTGTTACGGTTGATTATGTATCACTGTTTATCTTTCGTCGGTGAGCGTTTCGGACTCACCCCTCGCCTGCGGGGTTTCATCCCGTAGGATGAGTTGTTTCATGTACAGGCTTGGTGCATTCCAGACGGGCTGCAGCGTTTCCCTTGGACAGGCTTGGATCCATAGTTTGCATTTATGCATACAGTGTATATGTGTGTCTTTATAAGTCTTCCGCTGTGCATGTTTTTGCTATTATTGGGCCATTGGGCCGGATATGTTATTTATGTTGTTTATTGTTTTGGGCCGTTGGGCCTGAGTTATTATTGTTCACACTGTATGCTTGGGTTTATTTGGTTGGGTTGTCACAGTTCCGGCTCGTGTTTATTGTGTACGGTAAATACGGGTCGGGGCGTTTCATTTTGGTAGCGGAGCGGGCGTTAGGTCTTGTTGGGCAGTCATTGTGTGTTTGAGTCCTTGTTTGCATAGTTCGCTCCAGTTGTATATTATTTAACATCATTTAGTTAGTGCATTATGGATCCAGTCGAGGAACGCCAGCTGTCGCGGAACATACACATAAGAGGTAAATGATGCCATAATATGCGAAAATACGAATATTATTAATACTGACAATATTGGGAATACAAAGGGAAATATTACATGATATATAATAAAAAGGGAAATACAACATTGATTTTTGATATTTTATATAAAAAAAAAAGAAAATACATCTAACGGTTCGCAACGACGTTGACACGGAAGCTGTTTGCGTCACTGTTGACGTTGACCGTGACCCTATCGCTCCAAGAAAGCCACATGCCGCCTCTGTCACGCTGGCCAGGAATCTCGATCCGGTTAGCTTGAGGGAATCGGAGTGGAATCAGACCGTGATCGTCTCGTGGTTGCCACTGCGTCTCCGTCAGAAGAACCATGTTGGGCTTGTACTGGTTCTTCAGATCCCTCAGAGTGTGCGAGAACTCTTGTGCACGCCTTGCAACTCCTCTGCAATTCCACACCAGTAGCCGTACCTTTGGCCAGGTTGGAGGTAGCCGAGTCATTCTGGGTATGCTCTGGGCTGTCATTGCAAGCTGGTAGTAAGCGCCTTGCTCCACAGTTTGGCAAGTGGACTCCAGGTTGAATTCTTGAAGCCTATCCGAGATGAAGAACATCACGGAGTTTGCTGAGCCGTAGTATGAAGTCCTCGGCGTTCCATGGTCCTCTAGGAAGAACACCTCCTCCATGGGAGTGACGAAGAATCTTGAGGAGTAGAGCTCGTCGACGAAGACCAGTCGTGGCATTCTGCCGAGCTCGTTCGGCAGCTCCTCAGCACGTTCGTTGACCATGCTGTAAGCCAGTCGGTTCCTTCTGCCAAGATTGGCACCTTCAACGAAGAACACGGAAGA